>CABFOV010011503.1:0-13483 GCA_902141375.1 Timema poppense | reverse complement strand
CTGGGAGTGTGACAGTATGAGAGAAGCAGCTATACCTGGGAGTGTGACAGTATGAGAGAAGCAGCTATACCTGGGAGTGTGATGTATGAGAGGAGCCACCTCGTGAACACCCCCGGGGTCATCCATGCATTCTTATTAAAATCATAGTCACAAGGCATAATGTTGCCCTTGAAACCCCAGGGTTTCTTGAACTTCCCAATCACGAGGGGCTCCATCTTATTTCTGCGGTCCATGTTACATCACAGAAGAATGGTGAGGCGCTTCTTGCTCTTATCCCCTTTCACAGCAAGAGTGTGATCTGGCATGAGGTTGTAGAACATCCCCAGCTTTTCAGCGTTGTATATATCTTGAGGATGATACGGCCTAAGGATGCTTCGAAGCAATGGCATCCCACTCCCTCACTGGTGTTGGGTCGACCGATGCACTTTCACCGACAACCTTGGGACTGGATATCCTGTGACGCACTTTGAAATGCTCTAGCTACCCACTTGAACACTTAGGCAAATTCATCGGCTTTCCTCTGCATCATCAGTTCGTTTATAGGTACGTTTTACGCTCTATGCTGGCTGAAGCACTTCAGCATAGCCTGATCCAGATTCCCATGCGTTGCACCCTTCAAATATTTGGCCTTCCTTCCACACTGCATTCACAAATTCTTCTTTCATTTTGAGAATCATGAAAAGTGTCAACTTCGGGATGTCATGCTGCCGCACAATCTCCGTCTTTGTAATCTTCTTCTCATCCACTTTCTGGATGATCTCGTACTTTTTAAACAGCGTCAAGAAGGTCTTCTTTCCACTAATTTCGTCAAAATTATAATTTTGTATCAAATAAAAATAGCATGGGTTGTCAAAAATCGTTCACAAAATCAAACCATTCAAACCAAATAAAGAATCGAAATAACAATGGCATCAAGCTTGGTGCGTGATGTAGCGGCAGTCACGCACTTCGGGGCAACATTGTCTTGCTTGTAGGAGGGAGGGAACTAAGTCCAATGCTATAAGCTGGCACTGATGGGGGTGGTGGTGTCTATTTTTATATCTGACCCACCCCAGTTACTAATAATATAGAGCTCACAAAGATAATTGCAACACAGCGACCTAAATAAATGCAACAAACACATTTTATAGCCGATTTCCTTAAACTTTTCAACCTTTTTTTCCACATTTTTCACTGTTCCCAAAAAATGGTCGTTACTTCAAGAGGGACGTTATTTCTGAGGTCTTAGAATCGAGAGTTAACTGTAGTTTCTGAGATATTGACAAATATTTTAATACAATTTTGTGCGCTTTAGTTGTAAAGACATACTTCCTGAGTTTTACGGAATAATTCTCTAATGCCATAGAGTAAGCAAATAAGTAAGTCTCTCAAAAAGTTTATACCCTTTTTCCTTTAACCTCTTAGAGGAAATGTTTGTACATCAATGATCTATCTTTATCATTTTAGACTCAATAGTCAATATTAACGTTTTTTATTGGTCAAAACCTATAAATGAGGAATTTAATAGCGATGGGATAACCATAAGATGTACGTAACCACTAATAAAATGTTGAAAATTTTAACCGAAAGTCAAAATATTAATACAAAGTTTTGACCCTTGTGGACCCAATATTGATCTTATTTATTGGTACGAATATACAAATGAGGACTTTAATTCTTTAAAAATAAAATTATAACATTTAAAACTGGGAGTAAAAAAATGTTTTACGTAAGTTTAGCACAATTTGTGCTCGGTGTTGCTACTCTTTATTATTTAGTTTCACACATATTACGAGTTATGAGTAAATATCTCTATTTTTAAACAATGGAGTGATAAAGCCAGTGCGGAGTTATGTACCATTTATTATGAGTGTAAATGGTGATGTAATATGTTATTATTATTATTATTATTATTATTACCGCGTCTTACTACCCGTTCAGGTTATACGCACTTACGCTAATGTGTAATGGTAGGGTGATTGTGAGATGAANACCGCGTCTTACTACCCGTTCAGGTTATACGCACTTACGCTAATGTGTAATGGTAGGGTGATTGTGAGATGAAATGAAGGACCTACAGTTTAACGTGGAATCCGAACCACGGTGGAGGCCTGGCATTCCCATGTAATATGTTGATTAATTACTAACATGTAAAAGCAATGAAGCCCTATAAAAAGTTAAAACTATTACTATCAGATTTAATAAGTTATAATAATGTGTGGCAGATATAGTCACTACAACATCACAAGTGGGAGACGCTCAATTCTCATCACAAGTTGCCCCAGCGAACGAGGCAACTCAGCTTGGAAGACCAACATACACACATCTAACACCTGAGCCAGACGACGAGTAAATGAGAGAGGCTTCTTTCCAGAAGATACCAACAGTCATTGGCTAGCGTGGTGTCTGATGATTACCGCATCCTCTTCGTACATTGAGAAAACCTTGCCAAATTTTATTAGTCCCACTGGTATAAATAGGCCTTTCCTTGGTTCGCGTATATCTATTCTATTGTAACCACTTGATGGAGGAACTGCTGGAAGATATTCACGAGTATCAACTATAAAGACGTACTGAAGACCGCGATGGTTGTGTCACCTCCTCGCCACTGAGCAAGCTACACCAGATACTATAAGTATTGAGGGATGTCATAATATTATTATTATTTAGCACCGCGTCTTACTACCCGTTTGTGTTATACGCTTGTCGTAATATTGTGTTGAGCCTTGAGCTCTCACGTTCAAAGACCTTATAACGTAATTTTCGTATGTCAGTACTACTGACTTGTTTCCTTATGCCCTTAAGGCATAGTTTATTTTGTTGAGCTTTGAGCTCTATTGTTCAAAGTCCCTATGACGTAATTTTTGTATGTCAGTACTACTGACCCTTTTCCCTATGGCCATATGGCATAGTTTATAGCTTTTTGCACTCCCTTTCTATGTCTATTAGGCTTAGTCACAAATATTAGGGTCAGGATTGGACACCTTAGCTTATATGACCAAGCTGGGAATAGTTTAAAGAATAGAATTTAATAATGGAGGATACCAGGTTAACTATTGCTATGTTTCACGACCTAATTGGGTTTGTAACTGACACTTGTCTCTGATGTGTCTAAATGTGTACCGGCTTGCGGTGCACAGCCTGTGGAAGTAATACTTGCCCATATAGTGGTCCGCAGAGTTTTGTATATTGTGTACAGTTTTCTTATGGCACCTTTAACACTAGTAAAAAAAAAGATCACTATTTGTCTAATAATATTGTCCCATTAGTAAGTTAACAGAATTAAGATACTAATGATTGCTCAGGAAGTACTAATTTAGCAAGAGTTCGGCCATAGTATCAGTAGCAACTAGATTCCTGGTAGTTCCCCTTGTATTGGTTGTAAAATTATATTTTGGCTTCTAGGAAGTTATAACATTATAATGTCTAACTTTCTATGGAGTTAACTTAATTCATGACAATTAACTCATGCTAATTACCTCCCTTGTAGCTTCTTAAATTAGGACTAAATTCATGTGGCTTAGTTCTTTATAATTTTTATTGAGTGCAGTAGCTGGAAGTTTCAGTCAGTAGGCAGAAATAAAATCATGTATGGTAAATTTGCAATTAGAGTTGATTACCGCCACTAATTCATATTACCGTGGCGTTGCTGCCTTTCACCCAATTTGATAAATTAGTATTTTTCCTGCTTTAACGAGTTACAAGCTTTCTTATTTAAACCTTTGACCTATATGTGAGGGTTATAAGGTGTACCTGGGTGCTTCACACCTGATGCTCCTTTGTCGAGCTATTTATATAATTATATCTGTTCATATTCTAGTATTTAAACAATGGATGGTTTGAAAAGTTTCCAACTGTAATACTATGTACTTTCTATTGACTTGTTTGAATATCAATAAACTGATTTGTTAATCTTGTAATATATTCTCATTCTTTGTTCCTTGTAATTAACATATGTAAGTACCACAGATGTTGCAGTGATGACCTTGCCCGCTTCTCAAAGAATGGTTATATTGACATCTCAGTGAAAAGGATCACATATTTAGCTTAGTTAAACCACATTGAGATGTTATTTTTGATAAGTAGCATGATCTAAATTAATTTACATTAATGAGTCAACTATAGTGGATCCTAATTTGTTTTATTTACTACTAGAATGTAATAGTAATGAGTAATTTATGTAGTGTCTTGTGAATTTTAATAGATGCTGAACCAAAAATATCAATTACCATAAATATTTGTTAGTGTGGTTATTCAAACTTGAATCATAGCCCTGAAATAGTTCCATGTTATTTGAGGAGTAGGAAGACCACCTTACCTTAACTAAAGGTTAAACCATCTTTCTTTGTCATCATCACCATCTTCAACTTTTTCCAGCCTGTTTGCTAGGTCAGTTTGAAAAAAAAAAAGCCCCAATCTTCATTTAGCCTTACACCACTCTTCCTCTTTAATCACTTCAATTCTTCTCCTCTCATTTTCACACCTTCCAATCTTTTTCCTAAATACTTAATTTCCATCATTCTCTTTTCCATCCCAATACATGCCCGCCCATACCATCTCAGTCTTGCTTCCTCTACTATCTCATGTACTCCGTGTGCTCCTATTCTTTACAGGATAACTTCATTCCTAATCTTGTTTCTCCTCGTGACAGCTTGCATGCTTTCCTAGTCTCTCTCTTACATTCAAGATCCATGTTTCTGTTGCGTGTGTGACAATGGGTACAAAGAGTCACTATGGGCACAAAGTAGGTTTTAGACAAAGATAAAGTAATGTAAAATTCACCTTAATATCACCAAGCAGTTTCAAACATGAAGCATATTTGGACTCGTAGAACTTGAATATTATATCTCTCAGCTGTGGTTCCAACTCCAGGAACAATTTGAAAGAACTGAAAATTACAATAATACACATATTTTAAATATTCATATCTAACAAATTATAGAAATAAATAAAAATAAATGCTTTATCTAAAACAATGGTAATCACTGGAGCCATTTACAAAAAACAACAAAAGAAGATGTGGGAAAGTTTTGTAAGAATATTTATAAATTAGGGGTGGGCCCTCAAATCCTTAAAAATATTTGAGGATCTAAGGAAATTTCATATTCAAAACTCAAATCCTCAATTTTTCAAGTGAAATTTGTTTTAGAGCTCTAATACTGCTTAATGGTGGTTCAGTACCAATTCTATTTATTGAATGAACTTAACAACCAGACCTCAGACCAGAAATTTAACAATTAGCTGAATGTATGAATGTTAATATTTTTTTTTACCAAGGTTATGCATGTTCCAGTGCTTTGGGGGGAAAACTAGGTAAAGTGGTTGTTCCCGACACTGAGAAAGGAAAATTTTTCAGGAAAAATATTTAAAAAGGCTACATACAATTAAGGACTGTCCATCAATGTCATGTTTATATTTAATTTTCATTAAAATTTTATTGATTTATTAAATTTAAATTAACCTTATCTTTAAGTAGATGGATACCCAAAGCTTTGGTTGTTTTTATTTTATAACTACCTTACAACACAACTGAGCGCCATTAAATAACATTCCCATACTTCTACACGTATAGTCAACTCTGGTTGTAGTGAACATTCGGCTACAGTGACCTAACTCATTGGTCCCAACCAACATGCATTTCAATGTATGTTAAAAAAAATGTATTTATAATGAACCCTCAACTTCGGATTTGAAGAACAGAAAAATTGAAACTTTCAATAAGAAATATCATTCAAACATCATAATTATTTAAAAACATAACTTTTTGGTTATTTAAACTTAAAGACACAGATTCTCTACCTTAGTTCTTGTTTAAGCAGTACAAAGTTTGACAGAAAGTGTGGTATGTAGAGGGGGAGGGAGGAAGGGCTGAGCCTAAACAGTCACTGTAGTCATTGACCTGACTTAAGTTATAGTACCTTTGTCTGAGGCAAGTAAAGGAAAACAGTCTTCTGCGTTGTATAGATACAACAGGAGTTATAGGACAGTGAATGGCATACAGTCTCTGGCCATTTAATGATGGTTTTCACCAATCCCTTTCTTAGAGAGGGTATACAAAACTCAAAGAATTATACTTTTCTACTTAGTTTAATTTTTTGAATGCATGGATAGTGTGGAATCAAGTGTGGAAAAAGCACAGACTCCAGATAAGGATGTGTAAAAGATATTATTAAAACAGTATACAATAAACAATAGCATATAACAGATTTTTTTAAGATTAATTAATAGATTTCAATAAAGAGTGAGTGTATTTTAACTTTTATTGTGTTTGTCACTAACCCACTACTTTCAGATTGAAAATAAAATCGGTTTTAGTGAACTTCAGACATAGTGAACAAAATACAGTCGACTCTAGTTATAAAGAACCTCTACAGACTTAGATATTTTGTTTGCTAAAAAAGATTTTTTTAAACCTTAAAGTATTGGGTTGGTGACAAACAAAACAAGAGTTCAAATACAATTGCTCTTCATTGGAATCTATTAATTAATCTAAGAAAATTGGTTAATGCTACTGTTTGTTTATTGTATACTGTTTTAGTTAATATTTTTCCATATTTTTCTCTAGAGTCAGTGATTTTTACACAATGACCAAGTTTGAACTAGAATCTCCTCGTCCTCAGCAGACCAGTTACACATGAGTGAAGTGTTAGACAACTCGGCCAATGAGGTTGCTAGTATTTTGCTTGCAAATCGGGTCTGTTTCTAAATATTTCATAATAGTTTCTAGATTTGTAAAATCTGTACTTTTATAGATGGGAATAGTACTCTAAAAATGAACTTATTATAACAAACTTAAAAGAAAAACAAAGTTAGCTTATACACAAACATGTGGAAACAAACCACATGAAAACAACTATAAATAACTCACAACATCGAAACATATTAAAACAAAGATGACAAGTTACGTTTCAAGCACGCACATCAGTTGATGTGAGTGAATCTGCAGTGTTGCAACCCAATGAAAAGGACTCCCGATCATGAGTTTAGTTCTTGTTTAAATCCTTGTATGGTCTTTGTGCTTAAAAACATCTCAGTATATTGCTTTATACATTTTTTTATGCAGCTTTATCTCCATCAACACTTCCACCACCACTGATTGGGTTGTTTAGAACAGGCATGGCTGATCTCTCTCAGACTAAGTATTGTATCATTGGCGAGCTAACTGGGGGCCACACATGAAATATATAAGGACCTAATGCCCCAATATAATTTTGGTGGAGCAATATTTATTTTTAACAAATGCATGCATACATACATACATAAAACCAGTAACACTATACCACAAACAAAAATTTTTATAGTCTTGAGTGAAACTTTACACTGCTTGTTTTGAAGGAAAGACACTATTTCAGGCAAAATTGATGAGTTTGCAATACAAAGGGATCTTTCAAGATTATCTGTAATGCATGTTTTGGTACTACAGTTCACATATTTAATTTCTTGAAAATACTTGTACACATCTATTACATCTTTGCGAATCAACAATTTTTTGTTTCAAATCGAATTATGCCACATAAAAAAAATTTTAGTCAACCTAAATCAATTTTAGCGAATCAAATTGTGGCCCATCCCATACTTAAAAAAGTAATTGGATCAAATATTTTATTTTTATGATTGAAATAAATCTTATTTTACAGTTTAGGCCTATATTGTGTAATGTAGGTATATTTGTAGGTCATTAAAATTTCTAACAATTTGCTAAGATTCAGATTCGGTAATAAAATTTAGAATTGGATTTGTGGAAAAGTGGATTCGACCCATCTCTAGTAAAATATGTATTGCAATAAATAAGCTCAAAATTGATTTTAGACAGGTTAACGAACATAATTTTATGACTAAATAGTAACTAAATTAAGCTAGTTGTGTAGTTAAATGTATTAATTAGTTATGAGTTTTAAGCATATTGAATTTGAAAACAATGAAAATAATATATTCTTGATATGGCATTTTTTAATTTAACAGAAATTATTATTTTAGAAAGGGACCAGGTAAAAATAGTAAAAAGAATCATTCAATTATTTAATAATCTACTTAGCTATTTTTTAGAGATTGGTCGAATCCACTATTTCTCGAATCCGAGTCCTAGCAAATTGTTAGAAATTTTAATGATTTACAAATAGACCCACATTACACAATATAGGCCTAAATTGTAAATTAAGATTTATTTCAATCATGCTTTCAATTTTAATCAACCCCAAACACCCCTCGCAAAATACAGGTTAAAATACAGCCAATTTAAACAATCTAAGACTCATATTATTGTTTAGAAATCAAATCAATCAAAATTTGAATGTCTTTTAGTTATTTTTAAAAGTGTTGTTAGAATGAGTTAAGTTTCTAAAAAACATTTGAAATAAACAGATTAGGCCTGTTTATCCTTTGATCAACTTTAATCATCATTGGATATTTTATTGTATTAAGATAGCAAAAATAAAAATACAAACAGATATTTTTAATAAAGACTAAAACAATATGCTTAACAATTAAACATACATTGGAAATAGTGAAATGAATAATGCCTAAGTATGTTTTATAATTATTTTCTTATATATCCATGATCTATTTTCGTGTAGAAAACAAATATATTCGATTCTTGCAATATAATGATTTATGAGAATAGATTCTATTTAAAACATGAACATATTTTCGACTACAAAATGTTCATTACCATTTGATAAGGCAGGACTATGTTTGAATATTTCTACAATTACTTCAATAACATATTTAAAAAAATAATAAACTCTAAGTTAAAATCAATTTAAAAACAAATAATGGATTAGCAAGTCATTATTTGATTCTTAAATCTCAAGAGCGCTTACTAAGTGATCAGATTACCTGAATCAATTTCAAACAATCGATATACAATACGTAGGCCGGTAGGGATAAATAAACAGTTTTATCGCTGTCTGACTGTTGACAATATTTATTTTTCAAGAAACCCATTAAAATGTATAACTTAAGGATCGTGTGCAATAAATTGGGGTTCTTTACATAGTTGTATATAATTGAAACCAGTTGGGTAGTAAGAATTAACAGTATCTTTATTTTAACCATCACTCGGGCGAGTAAACATAATATACGTCACGGCGACTGACTTTATACCGTGTGTAATGGCGGCTGACTTTGTATCATCCGTAATGTATTCTTATTTCTGTTAAAAAAAAGCTGTAATTGGTTTTATTTATTTCGAGTTTATTTGTAATTCTAGTTTTTATTTTCAGGTTTTGAAGAGTTTTAATGTGTTCATTAAAATATTTACAAGATTGTTCGTGTGGTGAACGTTTTAGAAGTGAGCATGTGCCGAAACAATCGAGTCTTAATTTCCCATACTGAGGGGAGGGTAGGGTACTATTCACATAAGATTTTCCACACCTAACAATTTTCTTTAAATAATTATTTTATTCATGCTAATCTCTTTTGTTCGACAAAATAAATATTACGGATTAAGTTGTGCTTTTCAAGTAGGCCTAACTAAGTAATTTTTGAATTCAAGATATTATGCTTTGTTTATGAGGTGAAAGATTCAACCATGGAATCCAGTAAAACACTGAATCCTCCAATCTCGAATATTTCTCAGGATTTGGTGGATTTGAGGATTCAAAGATTAGAGTGGCTCATCTCTACTATTTTTTTTCCATTGCTTTGTCAAGGCAATACATGTAAACAACTTCAACGAAGAATACGATAATATTGAATAAATGTACCGGTCAAAAGTAGTTTTAAAGCTATATTATGTTATTAATGTGAAAATTGATAATAATTTTAACAATTTGTTAAGTAAACGAATGATTTATAAATGGAAATGCCGATATTAACTAAATTAAATAGCCTATGCTTCCTATTGTGTTAAAAAATTGATTAATAAGTGCATCAAGTAAAAGTTCGAAAATGACGAGGCTACAGAACATTCAATCTTGATCTCGAGCTTAAAGGGCAAGCTCGACTTGAAGCTCAAAGTCCGAGTACTCGCAGAGCCCTAGTAATGGTGAAAGTGCACTACAATGCTTCACTCAATTTTTTTTATTTGGAACCCCTCCTTTCCCGTCGTAACACAACTCCTGTTACTCTCATGCATACTCTTCCGTCTTCACTTTCCTTACACCACCTCTTTACACTCCAGCCTCTTCCATTGCTTTAAAATTTTATTTCTATTCCCACTATTATATGCCTTATCCCCATCCATAAATACCATCACCAAGTCTTTGCCATATTCATTCCTTCTTTACATCGGCTGTCGTATGGCAAAGACTAAGTCTATTGTAAGAATGGTTGCCAGAAACGTGACAATATGGGCAGATAATGTCAAACATTCAAAGGCACAAGGAGTACATGAGATAGTTGGGAAAGCTAGGATGAGATGGTATGGACATGTAATGAGGATGGAAGGAGAGAGGATTCCAAGGAGCTTAATAGATATGAAGTATGTAGGGAACAGACAACAATGGGGACCAAGGAAGAGATGGGAGAAACAGATAGCAGCAAGTGTGCAAGTGAGAGGAGGAGAGTGGAAGAGAGTGCAGAAGGAAGAATGCTGGAAGGACTGAGGGTGATGGAGGCATTTTACTAAAGTGACCTGGCCACAGGTTGGAAACAGTTAATGATGATGATGATGATGAATGTCAAACAGCACAGACTTCACCACACCAGTTAGGTTTAGATAACTCAACTGTTTGAGTGGTATCCCTATTCGTACTGAGGAGTACATGAATGTCAGCAGTAGGGTCAATATAAATTTGTGTGACTACTTTTAGAATCTAGAACTTAGTAATAATGTTATAATATGGTGGAGCTCACCTACTAAATATCACATTCTTTTGCAGCTCATGTCTGTGGAAGGTGGCCAACGCACATAGGCCTCCATACATGGCCACATTGCTAGCTGACAACAGCTCAGGAAAGTCACAATGGTCAAAGTTTGCGGCTAGGAAGTGCTTGGCTGCAGACTTGTACTTTTTGGTGGCCAACTCAGCCAAGCCTGCAGCACACTTGAGGCGGGTCAGGATGGTTTGATTATTGCTGTCCTTACCATGGACCTGAAAACATAAGATATAGCAAGATATGGATTATAACAAATTAGCAGCAATAAATAAATGAGAGCTTATTAATAGAGGTTGAAATGAGGAACAAAGATTTTGCTCAAGGAGCTTGATTTAGCCTAAGTGTTTCACACTCAATAATTCACAGTTAACTTTATCTGTGAGGTTAAATCTGATTATTAATTTGATTTAAAGTAATCCATTAGCTTTATGAATATAAATACCAACTTAAGACCAATGAAAGAAGACATCAAGTCAGAAGAGTAATTATGTTCTTCAAAGTTTATATGAGATCTAGTGTGGTGTGGTATGCTGAGTAGCAAGTTATCGTTTTTCCTATGGTGTTTTATATATATATATATATCTAAAAAGGTGAGGGTTGTATCAATACTTTTAATTTTTGTAATCAAAAAACCTAATTCAGGGTTTATACATTATTAAAATTAATATTCATGACATTTGCAGAAAAATACAATTAGTGATTTACTATAATTTATTTTGAAAAATATACATACTCTCAAATCCCTTACATTTTGCTCCAAGTTTTATATATAGAGAGAGCTCTCACACTCTCTCTTTGTGTATTTATACACAAGGCGGTATCAAAAAGTTTCCAGACTGGTTCTGTAGAATGAAAACAGAGTTTAGCATGGGGATGGATGTGTGCGCTGGTGTGGCAAGCTGTGACCATCTGACAGTATGACAATTGGCATCAATCTGTGTAGACCAGTGATTGTGCTACATTTATTTGATTACATGCACAGGTGCATTTGCGGTTTTACTATGGACCGCAAACATCTAATACTGGGTCTTGGATGGAAAATCTGGAACGGAGACCTTCCAAATGATAGATCAGGCTTAAGGCAATGAAACTATGAGTCGTCTGGTGTGTTTTGAGTGGTATTCGCGCTTCAGTAGCAACAGAATGTCATTGAAAGATGAAGAGAGGTCAGGGAAACCTTCCAAGAACACAGACCCAGAAATTGTGGACAGAGTTAGGCCACTTGTGTGTGAGGATCGTCGTATGACCCTTAAAAACATTTCTGACATTGTGAATGTGTCATACAAATCAGTGCAGACAATCCTCACATCATCTTAACATGCACCACAGTGCCACCAAATTCGTATCCAGGTGTCTGACCGCCAAACAGAAGGAGCACTGTGCACAAGTCTGTTAGGAACTTCGTCAAAATGCCCTGGATAACCAAACCTTCATGTCGAGGATAATCACTGGGGACGAAAGTTGGATCTATAGTTAAAACCCGGAAACCAAACAAGTCTTCACAGTGGAAGAGCCACAGATTTCCAAGACTGAAGAAGTTGAGTAAACTCAGGAGTGTGACCAAGTGCATGCTCATTATATTGCTCAACATTCACAGGAATGTGCACCATGATTCATCCCCAAGGGTCAGACTGTCGACACCAAGTGATTCATCCCCAAGGGTCAGACTGTCGACACCAAGTTCTATTGTCGTGTTCTACGGCGTCTGTCTGAGGTAGGACGTTTGGCGGAAGATATCAGAACTGTGGCGGGGTGGCGATTGGGTGCTCCAACATGACAACACACCTGCATACACAGCGATGAAAACTCTTTAGTTGGCCCCTTGCAACTTCTTCCTTTTCCCAAAGATTAAGTTAAAGCTCAAAGAGTCACCAGTCTGACACTGTGAACGAGATAAAGCATGAATTTCAAGTGGTGTTGAGCACACTTCGAGACAAGGAGTTTCAGGGAGGTTTCCAAATGTGCTGGGATTGATGTATTGATGCACAAAGGGACTACTTTGAAGGAGATAGTGGAAATTTAAATCTGGCAATTCATTTCCATTTTATAGAACCAGTCTCAAAACCTTATGATACCCCCCTTATGTATTAAACATGTTGTAAACAGCCTACATATAGGGTGTTTATAACATGTTTTATCGCAATAATAGAGTATTTAAGTAGACCTATAAAATATAACATAACTAAACTCATAATAATAAAAACCTGTTAGATTTACCTACAAAGAAAAGTGATTAAAAGAGGTAAGATACCAATTAGACTTTTATAAAAGAACACAAAGGGGAAAATAAAGACCAACATTATTGTGTGTTATTTTTAGAAATGTGTCTTACTACTGGTTCGAATTTCATGCCTATATACAAATTACAATAATTCTTACATAACTCCTATGACCCACCATGATTATATCAAGAGTGGTGGTCCAACAGTCATATCCTTACATAACTCCTATAACTAATTATGATTATATCAAGAGTGGTGGTCCAACAGTCCTATCCTTACATAACTCCTATGACCCACCATGATTATATAAAGAGTGGTGGTCCAACAGTCCTATCCTTACATAACTCCTATGACCCACAATGATTATATCAAGAGTGGTGGGCCAACAGTCCTATCCTTACATAACTCCTATAACTAATTATGATAATATCAAGAGTGGTGGTCCAACAGTCCTATCCTTACAT
>CABFOV010011502.1:0-13492 GCA_902141375.1 Timema poppense | reverse complement strand
AGGCCTGGCATTCCTCACATTCACAAGATGTCTTGTCAGAGGTGAAGGAAGGGTTTGGTAATCAAATAAATCTTTGCCGGGAAGGGGATATAAAGTATCTCTTAACAACGCCTACGCAGAGAAATGTAACGTACTGTAGGTGTGCTGTTATAAAAACTATATATTATGTGGCACAGAAACACGGCCTTAATGTTCAGAGAGGTGATGACTGACTACACCGGAAAGTAGTTACGTTGAGATGTTACTGTCTCGTAGTTATTTATGACGTTGCTCTACTTGGAAATGAACGCGAGAATTATACTTTCGCGTTGATGCACTTTTTATAACACCATCTCTATAAAACAAAGTTAATATTGTCAGTTGTCATATTTGTGCATGGTATATAATTAAATAAGGTACTCTCTAGAAAAACAAAGTTCCATTTCAAGGAGAAAATAGTAAGGTGGTTTTTATATGTATATATGAGCCTGGTTTGGATAAAAACATGAGCTATATTTTAACTACTTATATTGCACTTTATATTAAATATTTTGATCTTATATTTCGGTGTTCTAGGGTACTAGGCACCTGTATTACAAAATTTGATATAAAAAGGGTGAATAATTAGTCTGTTTCAACCTTTTGACGAGGAGTTGTATAAATAAATATGACTCAAGTTTCAACTACTATAAATGATGACCACCTTAATTTACTGAATGATTATGGGTGCTGCAGGAGTGCGGTTTGAGAGGAAATCCAATAGGTCAGTGTGAAAGAAGTATCTCACGTTAGCATGTTGGATGGATGAGTGTGAATTAAGTGTCGAATCAAGTATATAAAGGTAGAGTGTGACGATCAAAAGGAAGGGGTAGGTAGGCCATATAGGCCGTGGATAAATGTTGTAGACGAGTGTGTGAAAAAGAGAAACATTGAAAATGTTAAGACTCAAATAGCATGTATGACTCGGTGTATGGATGTTGTTGAAGCGAAGGGGGTATGCAAGGATAGGGAAGTGTGGAGAAAGTTAGTGAGGATGGATTAAGTACACAGTTGTTTTTTGAGCTGTATGTACAGTTTAGGCCTACCCCGCAAGCAAATAGCCTGATTATATATATATATATATATAATATATATGTATATATGTATATACATATATAATATAATATATATATTTATGTAGGTATGAATGTGTGTATGCATGTATGTATTATTACTTCGGTACTTATACTTTTAGAACAGCCTATAGCGTGTGTGTGGACATTTAATAGAATCTCCCAGAGATGACCACGCGCATTTTATTTTTGTTAGTCACTAATCAATAAAGAGAGCGAAGCATGTATTTCTTGGTTAAAAACTATTATTTATCTAAACTTATAGTGTAATAGTAAAAAAGTGAATACGTGTATAGCAATTAAACAATGTAACATTTAAATAAAAACTGGTGAGCTACATTTTCATATTTCGTTCTTATAGTCCACTCTGTTTACTGAGATTTGTACAATATAAAATTTCTTACGATCATAAGCATGAACATGAAGATGGTTATCTCAAAATAAAAAATAAAGGGCCTTTAGTAAAATTCAAAGGTCATTGTTCAAATGTATAAATGTTCCTCAATCGTTCAGCAGAGCCAAATTGCCAATCAGAAGATTTCAGTAATGGCCTTCTTGAGCCCATATCTACAGACTAAGAAACCATGTCAACAGAAAACTGCAATACTTTTCCAGGATATCTACAAAAACTATTGCTTCACACACTATTTGTAGCCTGAGTGTGATACTGCAATATGAAATAAAAATAAATTACATTTAACTCCGTGTACCACTGGTTGATATCTTAGAATGATAATAACAGAAGCTAATAGTGGTTCTTGAAGTAAAAGCTTTAGTGAAGAAGAAAAGATATTTTCTTATAAATGGTATTCTTGATAGTAATTTGTTAAAATCTTCTGAAAATTTTGATAAAATAAATAAAGGAACTTAAATAATCTGAAAATGAGTTGAGCAAAATTGCAAAATTATATTAATTTGTATTTTGGTTGGTGTTTAAGACGAAGACCAATATGTAGAATTTCAAAAAATTTAAAACGAATATAGCTTCAAATTCTTAATAAAAACAATACAAAGGTTGAACGTGTAAAAGGAAGACGCTCTTGGCTGAAAAACTAGATGAATTGGTCTCAGAATTGGATGCAAAAGATACATTTTGGATTAATTTTTTTCAACGTATTTTATACGTACAGTACTTAATCCGTGTCACAAAAATTACAAAATTACCTACAGCACTTTACACGATACCTTCAGTTTTCTTGCAGACAAATCTTTATCAAAATACTAAGTTCAATCCAAAGACAAATAGTCTACACATATTGGTCAGAATTAGACAAATACATTGCTGATCAGTTTGTGATGTTTTCTGCGATGTAAAGTACACAATATCCGTAGCAAAATTGATAAAATCCCCAAGAAAGATAGACTTGTTTTGTATTTACAAATGTTTATATTGCTTTGAGGATTTATTTTCAGATAATCCGATTAAAAATAATGCAGGAGAAAGATTATTATCTAAACTTAACTAAATCAAAAGCTTTCTTTTACAGCTTGTTTGTGGAATTATTTTTTGAAACATAATTTGGAATTTTATTTGCTCAATTTTTCTCCCTCAATTTTTATTTTTTAAATCACGGCTCCTTCCCATGGCTGTATGTTTAAAACCAAACCTAGTTTGATTATTTCGCGTCAGTTAGCCGTAGCTGCTTGCTTCGTCAGACGTGACTTTGTGCGAGTTTGCCCGAAAACCATGGCAAAGAAATATTGTGTCTCTTTAAAGTTATCGGAAACCAACACCATACGAATATTGCAATTATATCAAGGTGAGCCCTGTCTGTACGACGTTAATACTGACGATTATTGGAACCGTGAATTAAGGACTTCAGCAATGAAACGCATTGATGCAGCATTGTCAGTTGATGGTTTCGGGCCAAAGGAAGTTGCTGCTGCTAAATTAAAAAACTTTAGAAATTCTTATTCGCAAGAATTTAAAAAGATGAAAGACAGCGAGGTGTCTGGTGCTGGCGGAGGCGATGTGTACGTTCCAAAAGTGTATTGGTTCAGTGTGATGGACTCATTTCTTCGGCCCTACCTGTATTCTAGACCTACACAAACAAATCTCGTAAGTACTTCTTTCTTAGCTCTAGATACAGTAATCGTGATTACAGTTTTTCATCCTACTCTAAACCAACAGATCGTCTTTGCCAACCCACAGCTCCCTCTCCGTTGAAGTACTGACAATATTCATTTCGATCTTTCTACGCATTTATACTTGCGTGTTGGTCTCTTGTCCACTGAAGATCATGTACAAAGTTTTGTACATTTGCTCGCCACGAACCCTCAATCAAATGGCCATTATCCTCGTGATCTATATTGTTAGGAGCAATGTATGTAGGATTCATTCATTTCAGCCAGTTGTGCAATATGCAACAGACTAAAACCACATCGTCCACTGTTTGTAAGCTATTTAGTTGAAATTGGCTTCTTGAGGACTTGGAAACGACTAACTAAAATACCAAAAGCCTTTTCTGATACTCGTCGCGCACGGCTAAATCGATAGTTGCAGATCCGTTCTTCATCCTATAGATTACGTTTCTTGTATGGTGTCATCAAGTATGCCTTTAGCGAAAATGCATCATATTCTATAATTACAAAGTTAGGGGGCAAGTCAATACAATTATTTTCAATGGCACGAGCAAGTAAAGATCTGTTCCAAACACCACCATCAGCATACCTGCCATTGGCTCCTACATCAACATACGTAAAACAATAGTCATGATTAACCAAAGGCATCAGAATGATACTGTAGAAGTGTTTGTGGTTGTAGTATAAAGAACCACTTTTGGGTGGACGAAGTATTGCCACATATTTCCCATCCAATGCCCATACGCAGCCAGGAAAATCCCATCTTTGGTTAAAGCCTTCCTCCAACGTTGACCATTGCTTCTTGTTTTTGGGGATCTAAAAGAAATCATATCCAAATAATATAATATGGTATACTATCCAATATCCAAATATTCAATTATTTTAAATAATATTTCGAAATATTAGGCCTATAAAATGTTAAAATAATTTTTCGTCCAACTACGTAATATTAGGTAAGTGCTATAAAATAAAAAAGTGAGCAGGGGGATAAAACATATTGCTTTGCTCTCTAACTTTAAACTAAATGGTAATTTTTTACTGTTTTTGTACTATTTTTCTTTTTTTTTTTTTTTCTTGCGGAGACTATCGGGGTCTATTTTATGTCCTTACACCTACGGGTAATCGAAAGTCTACTGTATATTGTAGTATTACTGTGTTTATCATAATTTATTATTTAATGTGGTTAATTTATTTTTATTATTTCAGGTTCTGAAGCATAAAACCCCAATGAAGATAGCAATGAATTCAGAGTTTCATGAGGATGAGGACGAAGTTAGTATACCCACCTTAGAACATCAACCAAAACTGTCTCTGCTCAATTCTAAAGAAGATGAAACTTATTCCAGCCAAGGAGACGAAAATTAAGTTAATTCTGACATTAGAGAAAATAGCACCGAGCCATCAGTGAATGGTGGAATAAGAAAATGGAATAAAATTGGTGGAATAAAAAAGGAAAAGCTTCATACCTCCTCAAAAGACCACAGTTACAAACAAGCAATCAGATTTTTTAACAGCTGTTGACAAACTAAACGAAGACTCAAAATTATCAGCATCCATGGTTTAAAAGAAACATGACATGTATTCTCATTTTGGGGATTATGTGGCTAGTGCTCTACGTGAAACGGGAGACCAAAGAGCCATGCTAGTGCAGCATGAGATAAGCAATGTCACATTCAAGCATATGCCTGGCTTATCACCCTACCACTCAGTCTCTTCACATGTCTATTCTACCTCGAACCCTTTCTCTCCGTATGAATCATGGGAGTGTTGAAAAACAGAACATGCAAGAAGAAACACAGCATGACAGTGAGGAATTAAACTGGCATCCTATAATTAATAACAGTATTTAGATATAATTTTTCTGTAAATTGTTTCTAAAAGTAACATTTATATCAAGTAGAATATTGGGTTAATAAATAAACACAGTGTACGTACATGAAAATACTCATCCAAAACCAATTTAAATGCTTTCAATGTTTCTGGAACGAACTTGCTGATCGTTGTTTTGGGCATTCGAAACAAAAACTCCAGGCTCTTAAAGCTATATCCAGTCGCTAAGTACCGTAGGGTCACTTCTAATTTCAGTTTTGGTGGTACAGCAAGTCTACAAGTTGTGTCCATCTTCACAATGTGAGGATACGCTTTTTGTAACCAGTAATCAAAGCTTTCTGGAGTCATTCTAAACACCTCTTTATAATCTTCTGGGTTTTCCCTAAGTTCATTTGAAAGAGATCTTGACGGACCCATCGCTTCTCTTCTGGCAATCCAGCCTCCAACCTACCATCTTCTTTTTATTCGTTTGTTTTGCCCTTTTTCAACTAAAGAACTTAATACATCTGCAATGATACTGCACATCAACAACACTCCTTCCATGACTGCGTTTGAAGCCAAACTGGTCAGTCGTGTAATACGCTTCTTTTACCCTATTGTACACATTGTAAAAGCGATAACGAGACGTGATAAATAGACGTATGAACACGGCACCTCAAAGCTTGTTCATGGTTCTTTTTCACGTCTGAAATTTAGCCATTAGCCATTGGTTCTACGTCAATGTAAACACCGCTTTTGACACTTAGATTTAAATTTTATGCTTTTCATTTTAAAGAGTTGAAGTCCTCACTAGTATATTTCAACCAGAATTGACCATTGAGTCTAAAATGGTAGAGATAGATCATTTCTAGATCATTGCTGTACAAACATTTCCCCTAAGAGTTTAAATTATTATTATTATTAGCACCGCGTCTTACTACCCGTTCGGGTTATACGCACTTACGCTAATGTGTAATGGTAGGTTAATGGTAGGGCGATTGTGAGATGAAATGGAGGACCTACAGTTTAACGTGGAATTCGAACCACGGTGGAGGCCTGGCATTCCTCAAGAGTTTAAAGAAAGAAGATAATACGTTTTTCGAGAGACTTATATTTAATTACTCTATGGCATTGGAGAGTTATTGTGTAAAAATTTAAGTAGTATCTCTTTACAACTAAAGCTCACAAAATTGTATTAATATATTTGACACTATCTCAGAAACTGTTGATATTTTATTTCATTTAGCTTGAAAATTATAGGTTTTACAAAAATATACTTCAAATAAAATATTTGTGAAATAAATAGATCTACATACCGTATTTATCATGCCATGTAATTTCATATCTTAAATATTTCGGAGATGTGTTAATAAATGTGAATTTACGCATTAGACCGGAACCCTTAAAGTCATTTTGCCAAGAAAATGAGAGAAGCCATTTTGTTTATAATATTGATCAATGCTTAGACATGAAATTAAATCATTATTGTTTGATTAAATTTAAGACTTAGAAATCCCTGAAAATACCTATAACAAAATATAATTATTTTATTTTAATGAATTAGATAGTTTCAAATTTTGTAGATGTATTAAGTGACATTAAAATTCAACAGGATTGATTAAAACTTGCTTTTAATGACCAAAAATGATCATATATGAAAATTTCCATCAAAATAATATAACATCACCAACTAAATTAAACCATAGATTGACGACAATTCTAAAATAAAAGTATTAAATGTTTAAAATGTGTTACAAAACATGACTACAATGGTTACATAGATTTGAGGAATATAATATAGAGTGGATATAAACAAGGTTTGTAATCTTATATGATAGGTAATTTTTTTTGAAATTTTAAAGTTATGTATAAAATATAAGCATTATCTTATTCCAGTTCCATTACCCCTTGTGATAATCAGTCATAGAAGGATACTCATTTTATTTCTTCAAAAATGTTTCGGTATATAAAATACCATAATCATGGAAACTGTAAGATAAAATTAAAGAACACGAAGAAAAATTGAAACTTATAATACGCAAAATTCTTGATAATTACCGTTATATTAATGAGTTGTAAAATACAATTAATAAACAAACAAGCTTACCAAGTCATTGTGAAAAACACTAAGTGTTGTTACGACTGCGATATGTAAACAAACTAACTAGGGTGCGGTTGGAAAGAAACGATCTTTGGCAAAAACAAAAGACTAATGAAAAAACGAGCTAAGCAAGGTAAAGTTATCATGAACATGGTGTAAATTGTTGGGTAGGGAAACTACTATTGAAACCATTGAATGTAGAATGATATATGAAAGCAAATTTTTGAATTAAATTTATTGGAAGGATTTTAAAAATGAAGGATAGCCGTGTCGTGGTGTTTAAAATACAAAATAACTGTATAGTCGATACAACAATAATTCATCGAAAACAAATAGATTTTATTATATTTAGTTATTCAACAAAATTGTTTTGGATATTTATTTACAATAGTTATTTATAACAAAAAGAATGATAATTTAATGGTCAGTATTATATTTTAGTTTGGGAACTTTTGTTGTTCATTTTTAAAATAATCAAATCAAAAAATAAAATTTACATTCTTAGTCATTACAGTATAGGCCCAAAGCTGGGATTAAAAAATTAAGAATTGGAGCCGTAATACTGTATACTTATACACAAGGATATTGATAACTAGTAGATAGGGGGTGCATACCAAAACATTTATCATAATTTATAGAATTGTATTAAAACTATCTAATTTATTAAGCCTACTTTGTAAATCAACGAAAATTGTGAAACAATTCTTTTTAACTTATTACATAATGTTCCGATTAATTTTTAAACTGTAAACATAATTTATAAGAAATGTTTTTAAAATCTATCAACTTTATTGAAATTTGCTAAAATTAATTGCATTTAATTAAAAAGACACACAAAAATATCCAGCACTAGTAGCTAGCACAAGTTGTTGAATCAATAAATATTTATGATATAAAATTATGTCACATTGAATTAAAATCCTTACATAGATATATTCATTTCAAACTATAAATGTAAAATGAATTTCTAATGATTAGTAAAGGAAGATTAAAACAGACGTGCTATTTTATTATTTTTGGAATAACTTCCTTTTAAATTGCTAAAATTTGGAGAGCAATAAAATGTTACCTTGATCAATGGAATCATTTTTTCAACCATGAAGTCTTGGTTACATAACAGAGAACCGAACTAGCCAAGTATCCTTGTAATTCATATAACCAGTATTTCTCATTAGCAAGTTAATTAGTACATCTTTCTGGTTCCAAGGGGATGCTGGGTTAAATTGTAGGTTAGGGGGGGAGGGGAGGAGGGCGTGGAGACATCGAGATCAATACCAGCCGACATTTCATCTGTTGCTTTCGAGGTAACTCCCGTTGACTTTGAATACGGCCACTTTAAAAAAAATATATACAGAAATGGTTATTTTAATGTACAATCATCTAGATGTTTAAAAAATAAAATTGTTATCTTTTATACTCGGATGAATTTTAATTGTATCTACTACAGTGATTTGACAGTATTTTCATTTAAGTTACATCGTAGTGTTATGTGTCAGGCAAGACTTGCTACCTCTCTGGATGGACGTAGTGTATATTATTTTTCTTTTATAAATCAATGAAAAATATTTTTAATTTTAAAATTGAATATTTAGTATAATTATTGATATGTTATTAGTATTTGAGTTTTTTTTACATACTTCTTCAAAGTACACTAAACTATAGTACTCGTGTAACTACACAGCTTGTAGTGTAGTCATTATAATTTCTTAATATTTGAATACTTTTAATTCAGACAAACAAAATAGCTTTGTGTTGGTTAGCAAATATAGAATCCTATCCGGTGGGAGCGCGGAATGAATGTTAAGTCGTTTAGTCTGGTTTGCCGGAGACCAGGGGTTGAGGAAGGGGGGCTAGGTTAGAAAACTGTTTGGGTAAATTGAGAAGGGTTATTATTTTATTATTTCCCACTCTTCTATCATAAAAAACTCGGGTTAAATTTCTCTTAATTATACCTTAATCATCCCTAGCCCATTTTCTATAGTTAAATGCGTATGGCATGGACGGGTATTAAGACACGGTGCACAAAAATTAAATAAATAGAACGTATTATAAAATACGTAATCTATTTTTAGTCTTAAATAAAATTATTATCATTTCAATTGCTTTAGTTTGTGTATATATTATATTTACATATAGTTAAGTAAAATCGTTTTTGTTTTCTAAAATCGACCAAATTCAACTGAATAAAAACATACTTCCATCTATAATAATAAAATTAATTGTTTGTGTGTGTGTGTGTGTTTGTGTGTTTGTGTGTTTGTGTATGTACTTGTGTATGTGCAGTGCCCAGCCAAATCGACGGCACGCAGAGATCTGAAATTTTTAACATGTGTGGACGTAAGTGGGTCCGAATACACTTCGAAGGCATATTTTAAAATTATTAATTAGCTTTTTAATTAGGATCTTTTTAACAAATTTCTGAAGAAAATATTGTTAATATGATAGTTAAATTCTTATATCAATTCGGACACCAATGGGAGGGGGGGGGGCGGAGGGATTCGCCTTATATAATTCTTATAGAACAGTGGTTCACGGACAACGCCGTGCAGGATTTTTAGTAGTAATTATTGGAAACAGTTTACTAAACCGCAATAAACTAAAATAAGTATTGGCTACGAGTATGTACCGTTCACATATGATAATTTATTTATGCATGTCTGGGTTACATTACTCGTAGCTCAGTTTGTAGTAATATTTGCTAGTACTAATGTACCTTTGCCCAGGGGAAGCCCAAATATACTAATCGTACATCCTTCCCGTGGAGGCTCTTTCTATTTCCCGATAAGATGATAAGAGATCATGGTGATAGTGGAACCAGTGGAATGTTTTAACTGAAATTTATTCTCATTAAATAGTGCATTCGAGAAAGGCACTAAGTCAACCAAGCCCTGATGACCGTTGTAATAATTCTCCTTTAGGAAAAATACCCATATAACGAGCTGGGAATCGAACCCGAAATTCCTAGATTGGAATCTATGTGCACTGACCACTATCCAATGGGGACGGCTCACATATATAATTCAGCTAGGCTACGTATTGAGAAATTACACATTAATTAAGCACCATTTATTTTGCATTTACACTGCAAGACAAAGGAGTCAAGATTTGGCCTCGTCTCCAGGTATAATTTTTCAACATGTTTTTGAATTTTGTTTTCAAGGGTCGTGGTTTGGTTTTCCTGTTAAATATTACAATAATACTTTACATAAAGTTATTTTAACATACATACTATATTTGGCAATCTAAATTTGGGGATTTAATTTGAGGTTCGGACCAAATGGTTTATTACCTACTATAGCACACAGCTTAACAAACTAGGAAAAGGGTCAAATAATAACCAACTAGTCACAAACATTTATTTTAGTACATTTGTGAAAACTAAAAACTCTTACTTATTAGTAAGGATTTATATATTTCATTACTTTCTCTCCTAGGTGCCAAGAGAAAGTACTTTCTCTTGGCACCTAGGAGAGAAAGTATTGTGATCGTCAAAAAAAATCGAGCTCTATATTTTGATACATGTCGACATTTCATGACCCCCTGAAAAAAAAAAAAGTTTTTGAAATACGGTCTGTCCCTTTGTCCATCTATCTGTACCTCGGGCTAGAGCCGAAACTGTTTTATCAATTGGGCTAAAACTTGGTATCCAGGGTTTACACAGGGTCTCTCCAAGGGCTTTTTGGAATTATATATCTAACCCTAAATTTAAGGGTAATTTACTGAAGGTTAAAAATAGCGAATATTGATTTTCTCAAAATTCATTCTAATGATTTTCATTAAATTTTATATATAAACACGGTTTTTTATTATTATAATAAAGATATAAATTATCATTTTCTCGTGAAAACTATTTTGAGGGTACTTAATACAGGACAAATTCTTCAATTTTCATAATTTTTCCGCAATTATTTGAGATATGAAATAACTTATCATTGTAATGTTGTAGTACTAACAAAGATTAAAATCTTTGATTTGAAATATATTTTTGTAAAACAAATAATTTCTGAGCTATAAGCAATTATATACAACTTTAATTCCGATCTTTGAAAATGAATTTGATTCTTGTGCTCTTTGTTGGACAAAGATATTTCTCTTTGCTCAATTTTTCTGTAACAGTGTTCCTAGTTCCTAATAGCATAGAGTAAGTAAGTAATAGAATGTATTATTTAATTTATTATCTTTGTTGTAATGTTTCTACAACAATGTATAGACCTATTATCTCGTTTCACAAATCTTAGGAGTTTTAGTAAAAGTATATTTAAAGATAAAAGTGAGAGAAAGTCTGTGTGGTGCACCGTATCGTTTATTTTATTAATAGCGGACTGAAATATTCGATGAAATCATAACAACATTTATATCTTTTTACATTTAGGAATTTTATAGGGACACACATGAAATAAATATTCATCATAAGGCCATTGATTTATATATTTGATATTTTTTTTAGAGCGAGAGAGATGTGGATTTATTTTAATTTTTTGTTGAACTAGCAGTAGTACCCAGTTCTACCAGGGGTAGTCATGCAATTAATTCAGTGGTTACCCTGGGCAACGATTTTCTTTGATTAAAATATACAGAGAGAATCCACTCAATTTATGTCTACCAACCAAATATTTAATGTATTTAAAAAACTAATAAAACATTTAAAATTCCAGTTTCAAGGTGTACACGTTTATAGATATAAGCTACTAATTTTTAAATTTCAACCTCATGACAGATGACCACCATATCGCCAGTCTCTTACGAGACCCCCCCGGAGGGGACTTTCCAGCTATATCACCCATAAGCTTTTTCAGTTTTTCGCAATGCAATCACTGTTACCATCGGGGCAGAACCTTTTCGTCGGACATGGAGCGGAGTCCGTGAGTGCTATTCCGGTTTACTCAGGCACCCGAAAAATCCAGGCCCAGCCCTCCCAAGCCAGACCTGCCTTGGGTTACTTGGGAAAACCCGCCCCCCTCTTCTCAATGGAACCGGATGAGGGTAGGAGTTAGCCCCTCTTAGTGATCGCCCAATCACGAGGGGGTCAGAAACTCAGCCTCCGGACGGCTGCCTCCTCCGTGCAGCTCTTTGCCTTCCATCTTTCACTCACAGTCCCAACCATATCCTTCCGCCCCTTCAAAACCTTCTTTCCGAGACTAACCGCCCGGAGTTGGGGACCTCGTGGAGGTGTCCTGACCAGCTATCGCCGCAACACATGTACGCACTACCAACCGCTTAGTGTATGTCCAGGAGCCCCGGTCTTCACATACAGATGACCTGTAGAGGGCTTAGCTATGCCCGGACTCCACCATCCGGACACATTGCCCAGAGACGCCCCGAGGAGGCGCCCTGACAGAATTTTCGGAGACTTGTCAGTACCGGGAGGTGGCAAAGACTGTCTAATGCTCGCTTATATGAAGCGTGCGTGGGCCCAGAGCGAGTTCCTGCCGCCGTACGTTGGGCAGGTACCCACGCAATGCTCACGACAGACAGACAAACTCTTTATTTTATATATTTAGATAAACTGTACACTATTAATTAGATCCACAGCCCAAACATTCCCTCATATTTCAAAGTGCTGAAACACTTTGGTCTTATAGAACACAAAAATGGGTTGCATTTTAATTTTATAGATTCCAAATCTTCAATTTATTCAAAAATACAAAAATTGTTAAAACCACGTAGGGTAAACACACCCAATACGTTATACTGAGATTCAAACCGAGACCTCCCCGTCAATGGTTGTATACTAATTTATGGTGACCATAGTTATTTTTAGAAAAAGAATGTGAAAAAATATTACAAAGGAGACTGTTGTTTTAGTATGGTACTCCGTGTGTACGAGTATGTTCCAAAAACCTAGAGTAGAAAGAGTAAAAATAATAGAGAACCTAGTAAAAAAAAAGAGTTGAGACATAAAACTATTTGAATAAATGGCTAAATTACACCTGGACACGGGAATTGAACCAGGGACCTTTGGTTTAGTGCACAAATGCTCTTACCCCTGAGCCATCCAGGGGTTGTACCGATGTCCCGGGTCATTCCTCACTGATATCATATGGCAGAGTCTGTGATTGACATGCGAATATTAACTACTGAGAGTTACCAATTATATCACAGCGTCCTGGGACTCGGGCGTGGATTAATGCCGCCAATTGTATAAGTACATTCCAAGGAATCAACATGGAAGAAACTCTAAACGATATAATGCATATACGGATGAGTTCCGTAATTAAAATCACTCACCTCCTCCGTAAGCTTTACTTCTAATATACCGGGTGTTCTTTTGAAAACTTTCCACCAAAATATCTAAAAAAATCGCATTACAGAAAAAAAAGTTTTATGATTATTATTATTAGCACCGCGTCTTACTACCCGTTCGGGTTATACACACTTACGATAATGTGTAATGGTAGGGTGATTGTGA
>CABFOV010011501.1:3194-13493 GCA_902141375.1 Timema poppense | reverse complement strand
CTTATTAGGTGTACCATGTTGGTTTCGTGTTCAATCGTTGCGCATGCGTAAGAGTAACCGCTTATTATTTCCACGAATTCCTTCTTATAAAAATGGTAGATTGACATAATTGAGGTTATGTTATCTATATTTAGTGTGTATTACGTAAATGAACTATTTAAGTGTATTCATACCATGGTTACAATGTTTGATTGCTTAGTAATAATTACAGTAAACTTAAATTTACCCAATAGCTTTGAGTGTAATCCAAGTTAACCTTTGCTATTGTATTTAATTAATTATAAATACATATAATAAATAGTATTATTAATAAGTTTAAAAGGAAATGTTCATGCGTCAGTGAAATGGCACTAAAATTAATACTGCGTCACCATAGAACATGGATCATTTCATTCAAGTCTAAATGCTCACTCCATAGTCTAGCTTTTGTACCAAAGCACAATCCAGCCGACGAAGCAGAAATAGAAAAGTTGAAACAATTTCTAAAATGTCGTGAAAACATCTGCGTCTTGACCGGCGCGGGCATCTCTACAGAAAGTGGGATACCCGATTACAGATCCGAAGAAGTCGGTCTGTACGCTCGTAATACCAACAAACCGGTACAGTACCAAGATTTCGTCAGAAGCGACCAAGTGCGAAAACGTTATTGGGCCAGAAATTACATCGGTTGGCCAAGATTCAGTTCTTTCCGTCCTAACCGGACCCATCTCGCTTTGTACCAACTCGAGGTGCCCCTTAAGAGAGTGAGCTGTGTCATCACTCAGAACGTAGACAGACTTCACCATAAAGCCGGAAGTAGGAACGTCCTGGAACTACACGGGACAGCGTTCCACGTCATGTGCCTCGGATGTGACAATAGAATATATAGAAATGATTTTCAAACGGCGCTCGCAAAGCTAAACCCAAACATGACGATCGTCTCGAAAACTATTCGTCCCGATGGGGATGTCGATTTGTCACAGGTAAGGGCGAAAAAAAATCCATGGCGTAGTATCTATCTTATTACCCGCCTCGGTGGCGTTGTTAGCTAACGCGCCAGTTTTGTGTTGGGCCAAACTGCCGAGGACGGGGAGATCGAGGTTCGTATCTCACTCGGGTGAACTGGTGGTGGTTTTTCCTGAATGGTTTTCCTCTCGCCATACAAGGAAGGGTACACTTCTACCTTACTCATTCTTACCTCATTAGTATAAATACCGGATAACCCGGGCGAGTAGTAATACGCATTGTAAAAAAAAAGGGGGCATAGAAAGAAAACAGATGAAAAAACCTTTTAGTCAACATTGATAACATTTCATTTAATTGTCTCCAATAGCCAACACATAGGACTTAAGGTGGTTAAGACAATAAAAGGCAAGATTTTTGCGGTTTTTGTAGCAAAACTTTTTTTTTTTGTTCAAAATAAATCAAATATTTCTCCAGTACAAACCTATAAAGTTTAATTTTCTTCACATGTTGATATCAACAGTTGTTGAATATCTGTCATGAGCATAGCGACATTTGATGAGAAACTTTTTAAATGAAGAGAAAAAAATTGTCATCTAATTTCAGAACACCCTCGACAGATATTACACAACTATTGATATCAACATGTGAAGAAAATTAAACTTTATGTTTGTCCTGGAGAAATATTTGATCTATTTTGGACAAAAAAAAAGTTTTGCTATAAAAACTGCAAAAAAACACTGGCATTTTCTCAAATTCTCTACTTCTGTACCTTAAACAAACTAATTAAAATAAACTAAGCTAGCCAAATCTTTAAAACGTGTCATTATAATGAAAAATAGAGGCAATTTTACGTATCTCTCATAAATATGGATCGATTGAATTGTAGCCAGGTTCTTAACCGTTCATATTCAGCCTGTTGCTGCTCCGAGTGTATACTCTCGGCAACGGTATTCGAGCAGTCAAGATGCTAAGATTTCCGTAACACCTGATCACTGTTATTATTATTATTATTATTATCACTCCGTCTTACTACCCGTTCGGGTTGTACACACTAACGCTAATGTGTAATGGTAGAGTGATTGTGAGATGAAATGGAGGNGTGAGATGAAATGGAGGACCTACAGTTTAACGTGGGATCCGAACCACGGTGGAGGCCTGGCATTCCCCACATTCACAAGATGTCTTGTCAGAGGTGAAAGGAAGGGTTTGGTAATCAGATAAATCTGTGCCGGGACCGAGGATTGAACCCCGGCCGCCAGCACAGAAGTCTGACACCTAACCCCCTAGACCGCCAGGTCACCTGATCACTGATGTAGGGTCAAGGTTCGAATATTGACCGAGAACATTCGGGTTTCTGTCGTGTAATTTTCACACCCTCTCCGGAATCATGCATTTTTTTCCAAATTATCCTCTTTATGCTCACCTCTTTTACAGTGGTGCATCTTATTTGAGACTCAAAACTAAACGATTACATTTTATTAGATGTTTTTTTTTGTGTTTCATCTTTTACTACCTGTTTATGTCCATGGTGTTTACTCAACTTGACTAATGAAATTTCTGACTTTTTACCCGATTTCCTTTCATCAATTCCTAAAATTCCCCGACTCAAAAAGTATGTCACACCTTTGCAATCTCCCCGTCACATGTTCTTTAATTAATCATATTTATAAATAATAATAATATTTAAAATTTAAATAAACATGTATTTATATTTGTATTTAACAGTCTACAAAAAAATACTAGGAATTAGAAAAATATTTTACACAGCTATAAACAAAAAAAAACATTGTAATTTACTGATTTAATGATTATTATATTTCATATTTTGAGTATAACAACATTTTCCCAGATTGGTTTTTTTTTTAAATTTACCAAATTCCCTATTTATTCCCGTTTTTCCCCCGACCACTTCAAATTCCCGGCTAACTCCAGTTTTTCGACACCCTATTATACACAAATGTACTAATTACGCTAATGATTGGGAAATTTAAATTTAGAGACTGCATTTGCATGGAGAGAGACTGAGAAAACATTTAGGGATAAAAAAAACAACTCTGTACATGCGAATGGGATTCCAACTCCAATCTCCCTGTCATCGGTGATCTAGTCTATTCTCAGAGCGACGCCTTAGACCATGTGGCCATCGACACAGGTTTGTGGTATTTAACCTGTAGCTTAGTTTTTGAACCGATTGACTATATCTGCACACAACTCATAAACTAGCTTAATTCTAAAGCAAACACAACAACCAGCTTTCACGCACTTTAGCCGTAATGGTAAAATAGCCAGAATTTTTTTTTTCAATGTTATCTCCTATTATCTCCTCGTTATTTCCATTGTAATTGTTTCAGGAAGAAGTAGGAGGATTCGAAATACCGAGTTGTGCGAAGTGTGGCGGGATCCTAAAACCAGACATCGTGTTCTTCGGCGACAACGTCCCCAGGACGCGGCTGGAATCCGTGAGACGAGAGTTGGAACGTAGCGACTCGCTTTTGGTGTTGGGGTCGTCGCTCTCAGTTTTTTCTGGGTATCGCATCGTGCTGCAAGCCCGTGAACTTAACAAACCTATAGCTATAGTAAATATAGGTGCTACTAGGGGTGATAAACTCGCTCATATTAAAATAAGTGCCAAATGTGGAGAGGTTTTGCCCAAACTTTGTGAATCGAGGATTAATATTACATGAAACATTGGTTAAATAGAATTAGATTTAAAAAAAGACAAGTGTGAGGTTTTAGCTCAGTCGATGGTGTGTCTCTCTTACTGAGCTAAAGAACCCCGGTTCGATTCCCGGCATGGCAGAAACGAATTTATCATTGTTGAAAAGTGTTTTTCCCCTTTCACAGTGATGAATTAATGCCAGGGGGCTGGATGTTGTGTGTTCTAAATTTAGGTTAGTTTATAAGTTGTGTCATGATACAATCAGTCGATTCAGAAAGTGTACATTAAATACCTCAAATAAATGGGGGGGGGAAAAAGATGAAAAAAATAATAATAAATCGCAAATTATCTTTTTTTGACTAGTGAAGTAAAATTTCTGGAAAAGAATTGAGTTTGTACTTACTATTAATAAATTTAATTGTATAAATTAATAGAAAAGTATCTCTTTTAAGGAAAACCTCTTTTTCACTTTTTGAGATATTTTGTTATATCTGGTAGAAGGTACAAAAAAAACTGGACTAAAACACGTAAGAGGGAACGAACACAATATGGCTTTTACAATGAAAAGACGAATACACTTTACACTGCTGCCACTGGACAAAGAGGTAACGGCTGCCTCTTGAAAAAATTTGATGTCTAAAAGTGAAATGTTTTCCTTAAAGAGATATATTATATAGTCGCATTTCCTGTTTTGGTCCTTATGCTATTCCTTTCAAATAGTCCTTTCTAAATGTCTTATCATTCTTTATACCAATTTCATTGTCATCTTTATTTTGGTTTCCAATTTTAGGAAGTTGCATTGCGCATTTCCACACTCCCTCTTGATGATATTCGATATAATAAAACTTGGGTTGAGGGAATGGGCAGTAACAATCATATGTCTTCAACTCCCATGTAACACAAAGTAGACATTTATCCTCCCCTCCCCATCACCAAACTGTGTTGCATAACTTTCCATACCAAGGGTGAATTTTATTATTTCATAGAGGAAGTTTTTGTGACACCAAAAGTGGGACTCGGATTTAATACATCTCAGAATTTTGAAGGTATTTATGTTTATTAACGATGAAAACATGAATATGATTTTTTCAACATTTTAAATCAATAATTTAATTTGAGTGAAGAATGACCCTGAACACTGGACGACTCCCGGATAGCTCAGTGGTTAGAGAATAGGCATACTAAACGGTCCAGAGTTTGATTTCCATGTCCAGGTGTCATTTTTTAAATTAAATTAAATTGTATCATGAAGAGATAGGAAGAGAAGTGAGACAGGAATGCTGTTTGTCACTCAGTCTGTTCAATTTGTATGGAGAGTGGCTGGTTAGGGAAGTCCTAGCATTGCTGGCCAAAAATAAAGAAGAGTTGCAGGAAATTTTTGCATTTCATTTTTTAAAACTTCTGCCTCTTCTTTTTATTTTTGCAAAACTGTTCTTCTTTTCACTTATAATTTTCTTTTTTTTTCAAACAGTTTTTACCTTATTCTTGATGCATTCCTCACAGCATGAATCATATTTTTTTTGAAATTGTCATATTTAGAAGACCCCCGACCTGCGGTGACTGCATCATAAGTTACGTTGAGCAATAAAGCTGTCCTCGTGTAGGTTTTCAACCAGACATTCTTTATTCTCAGAAAAACTTCGCTCAACAGTTGCATTGCTATGGAGAAAAAATATTCGTGAAGAACTTATCAAGCTGATCACCACTTGAAGTGAATTGTTTTAAGGTAGTCAATAGTTTCTTGCTTTGGTACAAAGTCCAAGTAGTCTCTTTTTACAACATCTGTTTGGACCTATAGGATAACTTGTGCATTAGAAGTCTTACTAGACAAACAACTCTCAACTTTCAAACAGATGGATTGAGCAGGACTGCAGAAGAGATAACTAGCACCCTTGACAATTTTGTAGCAGAGATCAACTAGGAAGGGTGGGGTGAAATTACGACCTACTTTTTAGTCATAACAGTATCATTAGAAATAATAAATTCCCAATTTGTTTTTTGATTTTCAATTTCTCAAAGCCAATTTTTGTTTTTCTAGACTCATTTTTACTTTCAAATGGGATTGGAATATTTTCAAGTTTTGCACATCTCTAATTAATCTAAATGTGCAATGTATGCTACCCAATATTTCAGTACACTCGACTGAGATTCGAACCTCAATCTCTTCATCGGAAGTCTAGTTTACTGCGAGAGTAGCGCGTTAGACCATCCATCCACTGAAGCAGGTTATATAATAATTACCCGCCTCGGTGGCGTAGTTGGCTAACGCGCTTGTTGTGTAGATGCTCGACTGCTGAGGATGGGGAGATCGAGGTTCGAATCTCGGTCGGGTGAACTGGGGGTGGTTTTCCCTAAATGGTTTTCCAATCTTCCTCCACGCAAATGCGGGTTCACTTCCTCTAATTCAAGCTTCCCAATTCCTTATCCATAGGCGTAATTAGTTCTTAAAGCATATAACCCAAACGGGTAATAAGACGCGGTGCTAAATATTATTATATAATAATTATTGTTTTTGATAAATTATGATATAAATAAAATCTCAAAATGGAAATAAATGATCAATAATCAAGTATTTATATCGGTGAAGCTTTTTAACTCTTGAAGCCAAAATATTTTCTTGCTACGTGAAGTTGAGGGCGACATTTGTTTCAATCCAAATCAAGACCTTGAAATGCTTCACACACTTCTACTTTGAATTGAAAAAGTGGAATTAGCTTATCATTCTTTAAAATTATTTCCAATGTGTAGTTTTTTGAACAAAGATTGATTAAAAAAAAGTGAACATTAAAAAATTAGTTTGCAGGTTTTTTTATTTAAATATTCAAATCAATTGGGCAATACATATACTTATTACTATCGACATAGGTCATCCTTTAGCAGGATGTCCAGCGACCTGAAAAACGGAAAAAATTCGGGGAATTTGATCAATTTTCAGAATTTTCACTAAAATTATAAGAAACTTTTACTTACAATTGGTAAAATAATATTTTTATCCCATTTAATACACACCGCTAATCTTTTGTCAACATGTGATTTTCATATTGTCTTTCAACTTCTCTACAGTGTGTCTTCTTTAGACAAAGTTGAGTCATGATTATGTGCATGTGTGAGAATTTTATTACATTAAAGAATGAATAAATTAAACTACTAAAAAAAGTATCTCAAGACAATTTTAAACTGTACTGATTGGTGTAAGGTGATATTTTAATGTCTCAATTTGCGCTCACTAAAATTTAACTCCGCACAACCCGATGATTTAGGCTGAATCAGCCACTTCGTAGTGTGACATAATTTCAGAACCTGTACGAGTCTAAACATATTATTACATAAAGTTGTGAGCTTAATAAAATAATGGGAGGGTGGACTACATAGTGGTGGTAAATTGGCTCTGGTAAACTTAAGGAATTTTAAAATTTAGTTTGGCTGGACATCTTGTTTTATTTTCTGCTCTTTATAACAAAGTTTTAGTATTCCAGCTTTTTTAAGTTCAAGAGCCATCTTGGCTTGTAATTGTTCTTAGCCCGTGGATATGGTAAATACAACAACAAAAAACCCCGTAAAAGTGATTAAATTTTAATTATGCACATTTCAACTCTTAATTAAAACTTGTCTTAAAGAGTTGTACACACACAGCAGCTCGTTCTAGCGAGAGCTGCTGGAACTCGAACGGCTGTAACGTCTGCGACGAGCTGGGCTGCGAGACCTTGAACGCGATCTGGGTCGACGTCGAGGAGGAGGAGACCGGCGTCGCGGTGGCGGAGGAGAACGCCGACGGTATCTGTACGGAGAGATCGGCATCTCAGTCAGATGTAAATTATCAAAAACAAAAGTGGCAACAATGAACATGCAAACAAAGGCATAAATATCATAAGGATGAAATCCTAGAATCCTTTGAGATATTCGAGATATAAGGATTCGGGAAAAGATAAGGTCCAAAATTCAGAAAAAAAAATTAAAAATACTTTTTTTTTCTAAATATAATTTATTTTAGAGTTCTAATAGTGTTTATTGGTGGTTCAGAACCAATTATAATTATAGGAACTAAACAACCAGACCCCAGACTAGTAATTTATCTGGATGTATCAATGTATTTTATAAAAAAAAAATTATATTCTCATTTATGAGAGGTTCAGGGAGAAAAACCATCATAGGCCTCATAGATTTAGATGAGATATTTGCACTATTTTTAACTTCTTTGAAACCCTGAAATCTAAATATCATTATTAATAAAATGAAGAGTTTATTTGGCGCTCGGTCATTAGCATTGCTCAATATCTACCGCAAGCAGATGATTGACATTTTAAAATTAGTAGCCCTTGTGAAAAAAAAAATGTGCACCTTGAAAATAGAATTTTAATTTTTGGTTCGATTGTGGGTTGGAAGAAATATATTTTATTTTTATATCAAAACTTTTTGGTCAAAATAAATCCAATATTTCTCCAGTAAAGACATATAGTTTAATTTTCTTCACGTGGTGTTATCAACAGTTGTTGAGTATCTGTCGAGGGTGTCCTAGAATTTAATGACAACTTTTTTTTTCATTTAAAAAGTGTCTCATCTAATGCCGCCATGCTCTTGATAGATATTCAACAACTGATGATATCACCGTGTGAAGAAAATTAAACTCTAGGTTTGTACTAAACAATATTTGATTTATTTTAACAATAAAACTGTTTTTCTATAAAAAAAACTGCAAAAAATACTGACCTTTTATCGCGTTTTCTGCATCCCACCTTTAAAACAGTGAAAATAACGCCCCTTTTTTCCAATGGGGGCCGTCTCAGTAATTTATATTTTCAATCCGGCCCATATGATCAAACAGGCTCTGTTCTAAATAAATCTTGGATGCAAATTTTGATAAATAAATTGATAAATATCTAATTTAAAGCAAGAACTATATTATTACCTTGGGGGCGACCACGCCCTGCGTGGTGGGGCCCTACGGATGGGCGGAGGGCTCCGGCGAGGCGGTGGGGGCCGAGGCTTGGGGAGCAACACCGGCGCAGCCGTAATCTCCTGACCGTCAATTTGACCTGTACCCATTAGTGTATTAGAACCAGTGATATTTCTACAGATCACGCACAGCCTAGTCAGTTTACTACCACAATCAACAGTGAGCCCTTGGATTCGGATTAGAAACATTTTAACTAGAGATAGGATTCTCAAATCTCCTGGATACTTAAGGCGACTCAAAGACTAGAGAAAATTTCAATTTCGAGACTTAAATCCTTTAAAAAAAATCCCATTTTTAAAGTGAAATTTGTTTTAGAGTTCTAACACTGCTTATTAGTGGTTCAGAAACAATTATAATTATAGGATGAACTTGGCAAACAAGCCCCAGATCAGTAAATTAGCACTCGATCGAATGTATGAATGTTATAATGAATGGATTATAAGAGGAAATGTTAAAATTTATGAACCATTTGTAGTTTCTATATTTTTAATATATTTCCTCTTATGTTCATCATTATTTCAAAGATTCAGATTTGAGATTCAAAAGTAAATTGGAGATTCAGGATTCATAAGATAGTGGATTCAACCCTAGTCCGATTTGAATCAAACCTTTCCATAATGAAACATTCCAATCGAAGCAATTTTGTTTCAAAATTTAAAAAAATCTTGAAAATTTGCACGGGTTTACCTCCGTCCATGTGTTTCATCGCATTCTCTGCTTCGTTGGGCGTCTCAAACTCTATGTAAGCGAAGCCGCGCCCGTTGTGAGGGTGGCACCTATCAGACGGAAACTNTTCGTTGGGCGTCTCAAACTCTATGTAAGCGAAGCCGCGCCCGTTGTGAGGGTGGCACCTATCAGACGGAAACTCGACGCTCTTCACCGCGCCGTACGTGGAGAAGATCTCGAGAATATGTTCTCGAGTTACGTTCCTGGTAAGGCGTCCTACGTGGATCTTGATGGGGCGAGGGGTGGGGGAACGCTCCTTACGTTTACGTCGTGGTGACGGAGACCTGTTTCCAACAACAACAACAACAAAAATGGTGAACCTAAAATCTACGCGAGTTGTCGACAATTAGAGTTTGAGTCACATTTTAGTAGTTGTTCGAATTTAGTTCGAAAGGTTTATAAAAATTTGGAAAAATTAGTTTACTTTGTCTCGGGAGGTTCAGTGTCTTTTATTGGTTCGATTCCCGTGTCCAGGTGTCATTTTTAAATTTAAAGAATATGATATTATTATTATTATTATTACTAGCCCCGCGTCTTACTACCCGTTCGGGTTATACGCACTTACGCTAATGTGTAATGGTAGGTGTTTAACGTGGGATCCGAACCACGGTGGAGACCTGGCATTCCTCACATTCACAAGATGTCTTGTCAGAGGTAGAAGGAAGGGGTTTGGTAATCAGATAAATCTGTGCCGGGACCGAGGATTGAACCCCGGACCCACCAGCACAAAAGTCTGACACCTTACCCCCTAGACCGCCAGGTCAACAAGTGCTATAAGAGTGACAAGAAAGGATAGGATGAGAATCAAGAGGGTGAGAGGAATAGTTATGGAGGAACCAGTCCAGGACAGGACAGGGCAGAGAAGGAACGACTAAGTGGTACGGCCATGAGAGCAGAATGGAGGGGGGAAGGAGGCCCAGGAGGATATGAAGGTGGGGGGGGGGGGGTAGCTGAGAGTAAAACCAAGGGACAGATGGCTGAAGGGAGTGTAAAGAATAGAGAGAGAGGCGTGTAT
>CABFOV010011499.1:0-13497 GCA_902141375.1 Timema poppense | reverse complement strand
TGCGAATATATAATGATATAACTCAATAAGGAAAACCTCTTTTCGCTTTATGAGGTAATTGTATTATATTTGGAAGAAGGTAGCCAGTGGTGGCACCAGGATGTGTGAATACAACAAAATATTTGTAGTGCTTTGCATATTATTGTCATTTATACTACTAGCAAAACATAAATAAATTAGGTTTTGAACAAGTGCACTGTTAAAAGTCAAATTTTTGGTCGACACACCCCACTTTGGTCTGTGGTGAGCTACTATGCTTTCGTCATTTGTAGAGCAGTGCATGTATCAACCTGCTGTTTGCTTATAGTTGTGGCAGCTTTAATGTTCGGAAATTGTACACAAAAAGTTATACCGATATTTGAAAAATGTTGAAACAGATAAGTAGGTATTGATTTTTTTTAGTTCACATCTTTAACACAAGCATCATTAACAACTTAATTTAGTGAGGAAAGAAAAAGGATTGAATTAGGGATGAAATAAAATTATTTTTTATGTGTATGTATAGCATTCTCAGCCCACCCAATCAAGACACAAGTTTAATACATAAGACATGTTCACGCTGACCTGCTTCTGACAATAGGGTTGTGAACCAACATAATAAATAGAGGTAAAAAAGTAAACCTTTTAACAATTATTTCTAAAATAAAGTTTATGTGGTATAAAGCACTAGGCTAAATCATGGTTTAAATTAGGAGGGATAGCCAGCACACTTACCTAGGTGATACTGGAGTAGAAATTGTTTAGATATAACACTAAAAAACACAAACACATTTTTAAGGACAATCTTTCACTGTCACAGACAGCTTCATCAGGTCAGGACAGTTACAGTTCAACCAAAAGCATCAGTCTACTCTCCTGACCTGATGAAGCTGTCTGTGACAGTGAAAGCTTGTCCTCAAAAACGTGTTTGTGTGTGTTTTTTAGTGTTTTATCAAACCAATTTATAGTTTGGTATTACCAAGGTAAGTGTGCTGGCTATCCTCTTAATTTAAATCATGATTTAGGTTAGTGCTCTAATCCAAATAACCTAAAATGAAGTTGTTTATTTTTATAATTAGAGATGGGATGCTTAAATTCTTGACTCCTCTAATCCTTCAAGTCCTATGGTATTTGAGATTCATAAAAATCTTAAAAAGTATCCAAATACAATTATGAATACCTTGGTACTTGATATAACCATTTTAAGCAATTTGGTAAAAGGAATATAGAAATTGGTGCAGTTGCGAGCATAACCAAATTACCAAAAAAGGACAAAAATGTAATAATGTAATTTACTAAAAAATTTTAACTTTGTTGTTTAGGACTAATGGACTTGATGAATAAAATAGCATTTGTCAGTGGCAATAAGTCTTAAAAAACTTATTTTTGATACAGTTTTAAATATTTTCACTCTAAATAAAACTGTATATTTCTTAAGATTCGGATATGAGAAATATAGGATTTGATCCATCTCTATTTATAGTAAAACAATGCTCCAAAAAGGTTAGAATGTCATCTTAATATTGAAATTAAGTTTAAAACATCATTCAGTTTACTTACATTTTAGGTTGTAATAATAATAATAATATTTAGCACCGCATCTTACTACTCGTTCGGGTTATACGCTTTAAGTACTAATTACTCTAATGGATTAGGAATTGGGAAGGATGAATTAGAAGAAGTGAACCCACATTTGCGTGGAGGGAGCGTGGAAAACCATTTAGGAAATACCACCCCCGGTTCACCCGACCAAGATTCGAACCTCGATCTCCCCCGTCCTCAGCAGTTTAGGTTGTAGCAAATAATAAAGATACCTTCATGATTGAAATCTCTCGCTCAAAGTCTTGTTGGATGGTTCCTAAAGTGTTGGCCTTGAGTTTCTTGACGGCTACCAATTGGGGCACCTCCACATCATCCTGTTCCAAACTTCCTTTGTACACTTCTCCATAGAAGCCCTTCAACAAAATAATACTTTTCAACAATACGTACATCATGGATATGTGTGTGTGACCTTTTATAATGTGTCCATGATATCCACATATTTACACAAATGTTTTAGGGATGAAGGATGTAAAATTCAGATCAAATTTAGCCTTATTTATGTGGAGGGATAGTGAGAAACCATTTAGAACACACACACACACACCTCTCCACCCCCGTCCCCCCAACAGTGCTTGAGACCATGATTTAGATCCTGACCTATTCACGACACTAGGTATTATCTTTGAGGGAGCTGCATGGTTGCTATTGGGAAAACAGTATTATAATTTTTTTTTTTTTTTGTGTGGTCAATCTTCCCTTAAATATAAGACAAGTTTCACACTGCTGGTTCATCAAGGTTGTCAATATTTCCTTTTTATCCCAGCAAACCACTTGGCAACAATTGACCTAGAGAGAGCAAAGATGCTTTTCTCCGCAAAGTAGCAGTTATTTAGAGGTGATATTGGGTGTGGCAATCCAGTTTATTGTAAAGGTGACGACGGGTGATTCGTAAATTACAATTTACCAAAGATTTTTTTTTATAGGTCAGTAAGCAATTTGACACCTTAGCTCAGCCTTATAATCTAACTAAGACAGAACCAACATCCAGCCCCCGGCCGTTAATTCATCACTGTGAAAGGGTAAACCCACATTTAAACTATGATAAATTTTTTTTGGCCATATCAGAAATCAAACTTGGGACCCTTAACTCAGTAGACAGGCATGCTACTGACTTATCTAAGGTATCAGATCTTACCATAAAACTGTAGGCCTCAAAGTTCACAATAAAAACACAACAAAACATATAAGTATGTAATTTTCAGGGTATATCAGTTGTAATGTACCTGATCTGAACCTAAAGAATATGTGAGAGCATTGACAATAATCTTGTCCTAATTTTATAAACGTATCTTATTTTAATTAAATAATACAATCTATTACATGGCGTTTAAAGCACTTCTTCTTCCAAGAAGGCACAAGAGCCACTATAAATGACGTCAGACTGCGTGGCGTAGGACCTGTAAGGTCAAGATGACAATTTAAAGTCTTTGAGAAAAATAACTTCCTCTTCTCGAATGATCGATATGCATTTTTAAAAGTTAATTTGAGTCAGTTTTCTGTTCTCAAACATTCTTCTTCCATCCAGATGTTTTTTTTATATTGTATTTTATTTTTTTCTAAACAGAAGCTTCTGGAAGCTTCCATGAGCATTTGATATATATGAAGGATGGTGCAATGGAACGGCACTAGGAGACCAGTCCTTGATGTACTCAGACTGCAACTCCTGTCCGCGATTCCTACGATCGTGTTATCAGCCGCCTCTCTAAATTGTTACACTAAGCGACATGATCAGTTTTCCGACCATTACAAATAGTGATTATTGAATAAATAAATAGTATCAAACTTTACAATAGTGTTACTAGTCAAGAACTTTTCAATTGGCGCTCGATCACGGGGCTATAAATACCAATTATATCATCAAAATACCGTACAGCTTTAATTAGTGCTCGACCACGGGGCAATTATCAGCTAATTAAACAGTAAACTTTTCAATTGGCGTCCAACAGTGGAGCCCATAAAACCAGAACTTTTTACAGTCTTCTTCTTCAGCATAATAGAGTAAAACACAGACTGAACTATGGCAGCATGGCTATAATAGTTATATACATATAACTGTTAGACATTGGGCCTCCTTAATGCTAAATATTTTGTAACTGTCAGATACTCTTCTTCCTACAAGAACTTGATAAAAATAATTTCACAAAACCAATCACAAGGTCATTTATCATGTCGATAGTCAACAGAAAAAAAAATAAGAAATTTCCATAAAATTTGCACATAAAAAGACCTCGTGATTCCTAGCAAACTGAAACTTGATACTATATTAAGTTTTTTTAAATCCATTACTGTTTTCAGCCTATGGCCTGGGTAAGTTTTTTATTCAAGTCATATATTTTCCCACTATCGGCTTGGTTAGGCCTGTCGTAGTTTCATATACCTTACAATCTATCTTAATACTAGGACAGGCAAAACATCCAGTCCCCTGCCATCAATTTATCAATGTAAAAGGGTAAACCCATATTTTCATCAATGATACATTTTCAGCCATGCCGGGAATCAGATCCGGGACCCTTAACTCAGTAGGCAAACACGCTAACGACTGAGCAAAGGTATCGGACTGATACTATGTCAAGTTTAAGGTTAAATTATGACAAATAGGATGAGAAAAAAAGTAAGATTTAAAAGTCACCTGACCCCACCATAAGTTAAAACACTCACCTGGCCTATGCGTCCTTGAAGAACCACATTGCAGTTTGCGTCCAATTCGAAAATCCCTTGCATGGAGGTTAAACCTTCTATGGATGTTGAGGCCGTGGCGAAGTTGAAATTAGACAAGATGGTTGAGAAGTCAGGGGACATGATCTCGTCCATGCCACTTTGAGGCTAAGTTGACAAACAATGTATATACACCATTTATTATATATTTTAGAGGTTTGCTAAGTCCACTTTCTTAATTTGAATAAAACTAGGATCGATTTTATTAAATATTTTCAAAGCAAATCCAAAAATGTAATTTTTATTTATTTATTTCTACACTGGTAAATTATTTTTACTAGCATCGCGTCTTACTACCCGTTTGGGTTATACGCATACACTGGTAAAATACCTAATATATTGGGCTTATTTATACAGCTTTATATACTAGAAAATAATGTGTTATTGTTCAATTGTTTTAAATATGTTGCACTAGGTTTATAAAGCACATTAGCATCACAACAACGAACATGTAATTCAATTACACCAGATCACATAAAAAAAATTGTTATCTATATAACAGCTCCAAATAAAATAATTGAACACAAATTAATATTTTAGCTGTTAATATTTTTATTGATGAAACTTAGCTATTATTAAATACATTTTAAAAAAAATCCAAACTAGGGTGAAGCTAATATATTTTTTCAAGGCCAAGTCGGTTGTTGAACACATTTTTTTTTTCAGAGTCAAGTTAAAATTTTCAAAGTTTTACAAACCCTAAATATACTTATAAACTTCATAAAGATACAACATTTAGGAATTTGACATAACTTGGGAAATTTGGCATGTGAGTTTAGTGTTCCAAATTTATATCCTTCCTTCGACTGGGATCAATGCCCAAAATCAAATTTGCATAACAAAAATGTGCAATTTTCAGCATCACATATGTATCTTAACAGTTGAAAATGTATTGAACACACAAGAGGTCCTATCTGACAGACACACACTCTCACAAATGCTGCAAATGTAGGGTTTCAAATTTCTGGTTAAAAATATGAGTTTGCCTTAGTGTTTTATATATGGGCCTTCTCTTTTCCTTTTTGTAAAACAGTACTAAAATACTAAGATGGAATTCTTTTATATTTGATTTTTTTGAAATGTGTCCCCTCAACTATTTTAATTTTCAATGTTGCACTTTGTCAGACTTCTATGCTGGCGGCCGGGGTTCAATCTTCGGTCCCGGCACAGATTTATCTGATTACCAAACCCTTCTTTCACCTCTGACAAGACATCTTGTGAATGTGAGGAATGCCAGGTCTCCACCGTGGTTCGGATTCCATGTTAAACTGTAGGTCCTCCATTACATCTCACAATCACCCTACCATTACACATTAGCGTAAGTGCGTATAACCCGAACGGGTAGTAAGACGCGGTGCTAATAATAATAATAATTATAATAATAATAAATGTTGCACTTGTGATCAAATAAGTTTGACACACTTGACCTATCGACACCATTAATCTACCGCATTACCACTTCAAAATATGATAAAGCAATGCTCATTAATGTTAACAAAAATAATGTTGTGAGATATAAGTCAAGGTTGTACTCAAACTAATATACCCAACTTAGCCACGGGGCTGGAGCTCAGTCCCAAACAGCTACATCGAGGTACTCCAAGAAGTAGTTCCGACTTGTCTACAGGTAAATGCAAGAGTAGTTCCTCTTATTGGTTCTACCATAGCAGTGTGTACTTGAGGTGCTATACTTAGATTTCGATCCAGCACAGACTTACACAACATACAGCCTGCCGACTGCTAATTGTTTTCTTTATTATTATAAATTAGGGATGTGCAAGAACTGCTTTTCCAAATCAAGAAAAGAATAAGAAAACACATAGAGACTCAATAATGATACGAGAAAACTTAATTTGAAAATACAAAAATGTAAATTATTTTATAGTTCATTCAAACACTTAAGATATAACTCATACACATTTTAAATGCAATTAATAAAATAGTAGAGATGGTAAGGAATTACTTTTTTTATTTCGGGACAAGAACGGGATGGGAAACGAGTCAAAATATCAGGATTCAGGACGCGAACGTGAAATTTTAAAATTAATCTTTAGCATATTCTTAGATTAAAAATATATGGATTTATAAACTAATATAATACTTGTTAAAGTTATAATATTAAAACCAGCTTTGGTGGCTGCATGCTCTAAGGCATAAACTAGACTACCGATGGTGGGGTTATTTAGTTTTTATCTTGACCGGGTGTACTAAGGGTGGTTATTCCTAAATGGTTTCCCCACTCTATCCACGCAAATGCCGGCACACCTCTAAATTCAATCTTCTTCATTCCTAACACACTAGAGTAATTAGTAAAGAGGCATATAACTGAAACGAGTAATAAGACACAGTGCTAAAAATAAAAACAATACAAAATAACATAATAAAATCAATAGATGTGTGCGCGAATATCATTTTTTTTTAACAAATCAAATAACAAAATTTTGACTTAATATCAAAGAATACAATTAATAAAATAGTTAATTTTATTACATTATTGAAAGAAACTATTTTTACTAGTTAATTTTATTTGATGATGGTGTTTTATGTTTAATTATTTGCATAGTGCAAAAGAATACTAGAAAATATAATGTTTGGTACGTCTTCAGTTTGCTCTAAGTATGAAACTGTGAAATATTATCTAGGTTTGACACCTCTCAAAGGTGATTGTTTAGCACCCCTTATACTCTAATCCATGTCTGGCTCACCAAAAACTGAATAGATAGCAATGATTACATTCAATATAACATTATTCATAGTGCTGCTATCTATACAGTGATGTCATAACTGACAGTCAGCTGTGGACAGTCAACCTTACAGTTCAACCAAAAGCATCAGTCTACTCTTCTGACCTGATGAAGCTGTCTGTGACAGTGAAAGCTTGTCCTTAAAAATGTGTTTATGAGTTTTTTAGTGTTATATCTAAACAATTTCTACTCCAGTATCACCAAGGTAAGTGTGCTGGCTATCCCTCCTAATTTAAACCATGATTTAGCCTAGTGCTCTACACCACATAACCATTATTATAAATTTACAATTTTTAGTTTAGTCAAAATCCATACCCTGCTTGTAGGACATTTTGAAGACATTTCCCAAAAATATAATACCAGATTGCAATGAACTTGGTTATAAAATGTGTAAAGTGAGTTACCTAATGCTTTAATTTACTAAAAATCACTGTAAAAATTTCAAACTTAATTATTTTATCATATTTTGTATGGAATAAAACAATATGTTTAAGGCAAATTAGTGCCTTTTATGATATTTATCCCTAATACAACTTATATACAAATAGTACAAATAAGCAGCAAAGTTAAAACGATACAAGGTATGGGCAAAGACACTACAAGTTCTGGTTAATTTTTGTTCTCATCGTTTTTCTGAGTTGTGCAGCTATTACTTATGATTTCTTAGCTATTGTGTTAATTCTTTTCTACTCAAGTCACTAACAAATGTGTGAGATAAGCTAAATCTTGGCTTCGAATAAAATATATTATCTTTGACCTTTGCTTTGATAAACATTCCTGTTTTGATCATTGAAGAGAATCATAAAAAAAAAGTAGTGACAGCTTAAATATTCAATTTAACTATTGACATTTTTAGGTATTATAAACATTACAAATGAAAGTTAATTTGAAATAATCTTTAAGTAAAAGAATTTCATGCTGTGATAGTAACTTGATTTATAAAACTAGAATGAAATATTACACACAATTGTGGAATATAAAAGATCAAACTTTGATTTTACTTCGAGAATATTTCATATATTTGATTCGAGTTTGATTTAAAGTGAAAAAGTAGACTTTCCAAACCCATTTGTGTGAGATATAATAAAAATATATAAATTTCACCTTCTGTCTTTGTTGGAGGATTGGTGGGGGCCTGACGCATTGGCTCCCTCTGTGTATGAGGGAAGATTGGTTCTGGTAGAAAAAAGGGATTAAAATATCAATATATATTTGACTAGCATCACTCAGTAAAATATAATCACCATTTCGCTGTTGAAAGGCCCCTTCCCCAGCAAGCTAAGGCTACTGAATCCAGAGGAAAGTTCGTTGGCAGGGACACCTGTTTCCCCGTCTTCGCTGAGAGATATCAGGTCACTTTTGTAGCCCACATACGTCTCCTCTGTAAAATAACAAGTTGACTGTAGCGGTCGAGACACTTTAATTGATCATAAGCGCTATAACTTGGAATTGGATTACTTACAAACTTAACTCAGTTGTTTTTATGGAATTACTATTTGCACATACTAGTAGATATTTATAAACTTAAACATACCTAATCACACCATTCCCTTAGAGGGTAGGCAAGAAACCATGATTATAGCTAAAAAAAAACTCCGTACTTAATCCATCCTCACTAACTTTCTCCACACTTCCCTATCCTCGCATATTCCCTTCGTTTCAACAACATCCACACACCAAGTCATATTATATGCTCCTTTGTTCTTAACATTCTTAATGTTTTTCTATTTCATAAATTTATTTACAACATTTAGCCTCATCTTACATGACCTACCCTTAAACCTATATTTATCAATCAAATGAATGTGAAACCCCATTTTAATATCAACAAAACAAATTTTTAACATTAAAATAGCTCACGTAAGTTATCATGTGGCTTAAGGCATCAGTCTCACAATAAGGTGGAATGCTGGTTAGAAGTTCAAGGTTCAGATTTCAAAACTAAAAAGTTTCCCCATTCATTCTCCGCATGAATCTCTTAAATACATTCCTCATTCCTATCCCTTAAATTAAGCTGTTAATAACCTTAGTGTTAGACGTCATCAACTAAAAAACAACTGAGATACCATTTTATAGCTACTCAAGTAATGTTTTAGAGTTGAGAGTCCACTTTTAAGTTAGCTTCATATGCTTTACATGTTTACTAAGCGTGTAATGATATTGATTTAGATCACTCTAAAATATATAAGAAATCATGGATGAAGGTAATCTTTCTTTATAGTAACATATGTAGAATATCCTTTTATGATTCATCCATGAAGAAACACGCGTTTTTCAGAAATAATGGGAAAAGGATTACACCATTAAAATATATTTGTTATACCATTTTTCCTGTTAAAGGAACAAGTCCGCAGTATTTGGCAGAAGACGCCAATTCCCTATACCAATAAGAAGTTAGCCTTCACAACACTTGTCGCCAGGACTCTTTCTATTAGTTAGTTTTTACATTGTTGACGAAGGGAGCAAGAGGCAAGGGGTATGTCATATATAAGCCGTTTGTGCGTATGATTAAGGGCAGCCACACGCACAAGTCACACAAGCAACGTCACACAAGTCAGTCAGGCACAAGCAACGCAGTCAAGGACTCACAAATGCACTAGCACTGGCTCTCGCAGTCTAACACAGAATACAATAATTTATGCTAATATCACAAGTGTGCATTGATATCAAGCATTTAATTGAAGTATGTATAAGTAATTAATATATGTAATTTGAATAAACCGTGTGTGAATCAACAGCTATCAATAGTTCTCTTTCTTTCCTTTATTAAATATACCGATTTAATTAGTGCTCGATCACGGAGCAATTAACAGCTGGTTAAACGGTATCTATTCCGTATATTGATGATAGGCGCTCGACCACGGAGCTATAGACAACCTAAATGTTAACACATCAATACTATATCAGGGAATTAATCCATAGTGTTTCAAGCTTAAGAGTCAAGATTCAGCATTTACACAAAATTTTAATCCAAAATTTGAGATCCGGATGAAAAAAAATCAGATTAGTTTGACCCATCTTTACTCGAGGCTAATATTTCACCACCCTCAGCAATGGCTGGACCTGATTTACAAAATGCGTCCATAAATGTGTTTTAACGTAGGAGCATGGTGTTTACTCACCTGTGGCTCCTGAGAAAAGACTCAAATTGGAGTTGTTGATGCTATTCTCAACAGATTGAGTGAATAACTTTGGGAATGCTGTTGCATATGAGTGAGTACGCCTTGAGTTAAACACTGAAACACAAACACAACACTATAAAAATAATGAGTATGTGTTTAAATATAGGCTAGTTATTTACAATACACACATTAACTCAGTCTTTGTTCAAAATATAAATACATGAATTTTTTTTAAGCTTTTGACTTTGCTTGGATAAAAATTCAAGTTCAACAACAAAACTTTGCAAAAAAATCTATTTTTTTCCTTCCATTATTTTATTTACATTATATTTTTTAGATAAATACCTGTAGAAATGAAGTTACATAATGAAATAAGGTTTTAATTATCAAATAGGGCGGAAGTTTCAAGCTTAAAAGTGCCCGAGGGCTACAAATAAATCCATGAGTCCAGTGGCTAGTTTTTATCAAGTTATGCAATGATGAGAAAAGGTATTTAACTGTGAATGAATTCAATGGTAATCTGAACATGTTTGATTAGTGATGAAATAAAGTGAATTTTCTGACTAAAATATACTATCTTTGATATGTCAATAAAATATAGCAGATGTAAGAAAGAAATTTAACATGAACATCAATTGAAGCTTTCATGGATTTTTATCACGCTAGTCAAATAATTATTTCCGTTTATCAGCTAAATACATCAATTTTAAACAGCAGATTAATTTTCCAAGAAACTTGATGGGCTTAAAAAAAAAGGCACCAAGTGCTGACAACACTAAGATTATTACTAAACTTTTTACATTTAGTAAATTATATTTAGTGTCTGGAGTTAGATAACTATTCACAAAATAATATTGTTTTCTTGCATTGTCTAGTAACAAAAATATTCACACTTCAACTCAGATTCAGAAATATTTCATCGATTCAATTCTAATCAAAATAGAGTAATTTACACAACTCTTATTGAAAGCTTACATCCATCATTGTTTCCAGCCTGTGGTCTATGTCAGTTTTTTATCCAAGCCATATATTTTCCACTACCGGCTTTCTAGGCCTGTCATAGCTTCACATGCCTTATAATCTAACTTAAGATGACAGGCACAACATCCAGATTACTTTTGACCAGTAAACAAATTCCAATATTTTTGTTCAATTTGAATTATCCTTGATTAAAGTTATATTTCAATGACAAGGTAATTAAAATTAAAATAGCTAAATAGATCAATGAATACTTCAATAATCATTATTTTACTCTTTTGGCATGGTCCCTTTCTAAAAAAAAACTTTGATTTAATTAATCATTAAACTTTGAGAATAAATATTGATTATTTTCGAATTTAAGATATTTGAAACTTGTATTATTAAGTTCAACTTCAACTAGCTTTAGTTACTATTTTGTGATTTAATTATGTTGGTTAACCTGTCTGAAATCAGTATTAATCAGTGATGCAATACATATTTTACCAAACTTGCAATATTTAAATTAAAAAAAGCATTTACTATTTATTTTGTCTATTAAAAATATTATTTTAAGACATCCTATTTTTTAATTAAAGTATGAACATTTAACATTTATAGGTATTAATAGTTTAATCGAAATAAATTTCATAAAAAGATCTTGTCTAGCGCAAGCCTCTACAAGGCATAAGTTCAGTTTCGGATAGAGGAATGGAATTAGAACAAAAGAAGTGATAATGCACAATTATTACTTTAAGGATTAATAAATGAATTAAGAAGCTATACAAATTTCTAAATGTTTGTGATTCTTACGTTTTCTTATAGGGTTAATAAAGTTATGAAACTATATTGAGGAAATAAATATTCGCTCATTAAAACGTCAAACTTTATAAACTCTTGCTGTAGTTGTTAGTGTAATTTTAATAGCTTTAGAGACATGAGTGTTGAAACCATTTTAATTATTTATTTTTTCTACTTTATTTTTATTGACTGCTGTTATTATTTTTTAAATGTTATTTCTTAGTTAAAAACCAATATTTCCATATTAAACTATTTTTTTAAAGTATTTGCTATTATAAAAATTATTTAATTTTTATTTTTAAGAACATGTGTTATAATTTACTTAATTTTTAATCTCACATTTTAAATATACTATTTTATTTTTTAAATAAATATATATATATATATATATATATATATTCTTAACATTAAAATTATGAATATACTCGAACTCGGGAGCTTTTAGAAATACTCCGCTTAAGTTCAACTTGGATGAAAAAGCCAAGCTTGCAGTAATACCTTGATAGAGTATTTGGTTGATATCTCGCATGATGGCTTGTGGTTTCTTGCGGCGATACATATCTACATCCCAGCACTCCAACATGAGTTTGTACATGTCCAAGGGGCAACCAGTTGGAATTGGCAATTTCTTATCATTTATATAGTACTGCAACATTACAATGTGTTAGTCAAAAAATTACACGTGTTGAGATGATCTGACATTATTTCATGCATTGAAAGAATTTCATAAACATGATTATTTTTTTTTAATGAGTCAAGATCATAGCTTATTAAATAAATATGTCATAAAATGACAAATTACTTAGACCTATTTATATGTAATTACAAAAATGTTCATATTAACCTAACTCACAATTTTTACAGTGATGATAATAATAATAATGATAATGATTCATAATAGTAGCTAGGGGTATGTGAAGTTCATTTTTTTCAATTTTAAGTTAAGTCAAATTAAATAATATGAAATATTTCCAAAGCCAAATCAATGTATTAATATTTAATGTTGGATAAAAATATTACACTTTGCATAGCTATAACAATAGATGTATATATTAAACAATTTAAAAAATTATATATTTCAAACATAATTAATATATTTCATCTTAAAACGATAAATTAAGTTGTTATTATTATAAAATGCAATTGCATTTTTTTTTAAATTTTTCATGTGAATACTAATTATTTGTGATGAAAATAATGGCAGGGGAAAATAAAGAACACATATGTGTGTTTTAACTTTAAATACTTTTTAAATAGTCGAATTCCAAATTTTACTTTAGAGTCGAAGTCAAAGCAAACAAATATTCTAAGTAAAGTTGAAGTTTTCAAAGCTTCGCAAACCCCTAATAGTTGCAAGATATAGTTACATAAATAATAGTTTTGATTCGCTATGGTCAGTTAGGATTGCAAAATAAGTAATTTTGAAGTTTTTATAAAACTAGCTAACATTTAATGACCGTCCGTAAAAATCAACACATTTAACAAAAACATCACTAGTAATTATTATTAGCACCGCGTCTTACTACCCGTTCGGGTTATACGCACTTACGCTAATGTGTAATGGTAGGGTGATTGTG
>CABFOV010011498.1:0-13498 GCA_902141375.1 Timema poppense | reverse complement strand
AGTTACAACATTATTCCATCAGCCAAGTATATTGTCACAAAGTTACAACATTATTCCTCCAGCCGAGTATATTGTCAGCGAGCTACAACATTATTCCACCAGCCGAGTATATTGTCAGCGAGTTACAACATTATTCCACCAGACGAGTATATTGTCACCGAGTTACAACATTATTCCACCAGCTGAGTATACTGTCACCGAGTTACATTATTCTAACAGCCACCCGCTTCAGAGGCTAAATGCTCTGAGGCCTCACACTAATGCTAGAATGGGTCTGCTGATGACATTGAGATCGGGGTTCAAATTCTGGTCGGTTATAGTGAGGGTGTTTTTTCCTAAATGGTTCCCCACTCTCCTTCCAAGCAAATGTTGGTAGACTACCTTTAAAATGCTTTCTTTCTCATCCTTACTCAACTAGAGTAATGATCATATATGCAGATTCCACCAGCTGACTATCGGTATGTTGTTACCAAACTCATCTTATGAGTATTATAAAAGGTGCCACACTAAGGGATATTACAGATCATTTTGGTGTCTGGTACCAAACATATTCACAATAAGGGAATAAAGAAGCTTTACTAATATCTATCAGGATGAAGTCACTTCATCCCCACCCCACTTTATTTTTGACCCCTTAGAAAAACTTGATTCTCCAAAAGCAGTCAACTTTGCGCAGCTCAAGAGGGTGATTTGAAACTAGATGTATCTATGAAATAATTATAAATGTATATTCTTCCCACTAAACTTAGTTTACAGGACTCACACACCAACATAGTAAAGAACTATAATGTTTAGGGTATTGTGACGTCCATTTTTTTCAATTTGAGGCAAACTCTTATCGAATGTATGAAATATTCTCTAATCTGAATTTAAGATTAAATATATATTTTATCCTAATTGATAAAAATAGAAATCAATTGAAAGAGAAAAATAAGACAGAAAATTAAGTTATTGATATAAATTATAAAGATAANATTGAAAGAGAAAAATAAGACAGAAAATTAAGTTATTGATATAAATTATAAAGATAATACAATTAAGTTTACTTGTCATAAAGAGTATATGGACTATTTAGCAAAATTGTTAATAAAACAAGAATTCGAGTAAAATCATTGATTGTGATCAAGGAATAGAGATTATGCATTGAGTCTAAGGATTGTGATAAAAGAGAAAAATATTTTTTAATCAAAGTTAAAATGTAATACTTGACATTATAAAAACACATTAAAAATGTGAATCAGAAAACACATATATAACCCAAAAACAAAAAACATATATTAAAGACATGAGTTAAAGTAAAAGATGAAGTCTAAAATACTGATAACAAGACAATAAAATTATAATTAAAACAAAAGTTAATTGAGTTATTTGAGAATTGATGCCTATCCTTTGATAAAAGTTTATAAGTTTGCTTATTCTTGTATTTCAGGAAGTTATAATATCACAATTCAATAAACTATAAATATTTTAAGAAAGAAGTGTTAAAGAACATGAGATAATATTAGATGAAACAGATAATACAGTGTAATAAGATAGATAAGTTAACTTGACACAAGTGGGATCATAAAAATATAAAGAAGTTAAATGAAAGTTGAGATCTATTCTTATCTGAAAGTTTTGAATGCCCTTACTACAACTAATTATGTTTTTTTATGAATTTTTATATATATTTTATGCTTGGAAATATATATTTTTTAATTAATGCATTAAAATTATATATATATATATATTACAAATCATTTATAGTACAAATGCTTGTAATAATTTGGCTTATTCTGATGAATTACGTTATTATTACTACTTACGATTCAATTACATGCTGAATTTTTCCACATAAATATTAATTTGTAATGTATAAAACAAAAAAATGGCAGTAAATGAACATAAATCGAGTAAATATTTTTATTGGTGAAGCTTAGTAATTGTCGAAGCCAGAGTTTGTTTAAAATAAAGTCGAATATGATTTTGTTTTGAAGCCAAGTCGAAGTTTCGAAGCATTTTACACCCCTAGTGATATCGTTTGGCAAGTAAGACAAAAATACAGCTTAAATCTGTATATAGTACCAAACAAACCAAAGATAGTAGGTTAAAAATATATATGTTAGTTTGCTTAAACATTGGTTTATTTCCTTCTTCTCTATCTCTCGATATTTTACTTTGGTCGTGGCTGTTGAAACACATTTTCTATCAATATCCTTTGGTTGAGGGAAATATATTTCTTAGACTGAGGAATCTTTTTTCAGTCACTGGAAATTGATCAATAATTACATTCGCATCAACAAAATTAACCATAATTCATGTTTAGTGGGTCAAATAGTCCATTTCATGAAAAATATTGTATTTTGCACATATGTCATTAATTAAAAAATGTTACAATAAACCGTTAATGTGTTTTTAAAGCCATTTTAATGTTCCTAAGTAAAAAAATGTTTACTGAAATTTCGATGTCTTAGTAAAATTATTTCTAGTGCACAGTATGTCGTATACAATTAAATATCATGACCACTGAGCAATGTTTGAGGGTTTGTTTTTATTTACATAACTCGAGTGGACACACACATTAAAATTGCTGGCCTAACATGTATGAAGTAACATATTGGAAAGGTTCCAGGAGAGTTCTGACAATTCCTAACAATAATTGAACTTGTTGACCAGAAAAGGGCCCATAGCCTGGTATAAAACACCTTTACTTTTTGGCAACAGGGCTTTAACAATTCCATCAATATCGCAGGAGGTCATTCGGTCCAACGCCATACCATATCAGATTACATCTTCGAGTCATAAGTAGCACTTGTACTTAGAGGGCATCCCTTGAGCCCAAGGTCTCGAGATCGAGTTCTGTAGAGGTCACACGCAGTAACAGTTAACTTTATCGGTCTAAGTATTCACAAGTTAAGCCAATTCTTCTGCGAGCGTCGAGTCTCTTTATTTCTCTATTTTTCGACTAGCATAACATTTTGTATTGTCTTTTAGTAACTACTATCAAACCAAATTTTGTAGCCCTACGTATTATTTCAAACCCACACAATTACCTTTCCTGCAACCTTACTCCTCCTTTAAACTATCCTGACAGACCACGCCCATGGTTGAGACTTTTTTTTTTAAATCCACAGCCTTTAAAGTGCACCAGTACTTACATTTATAAATTGTTCAAGTGTTTCCTTGGACAGAGGTTTATCTCCGAAGTAGAACTTCTTCAATGTTTCGGCAATTGCCTGACTTTTTTCAGTACCAAGTTCCAGGCAAAGGTCCCATGGAACAATGCACTGAAAATTCTGGTCGATTTTTGTTAGTTCTAATTTCTTGAATAATTCTGCAACATAAAAGCAAGTAATATAAGACATGGTTCACAAACTTACATCTCGCGGGGCCGGATGCGGCCCGCTAGACATAAGCATCTACTGGCTCGCTTGTCTGAAGTCACACACGCACACAAAGTTTATTTTTAGTGTATACATAATTTTGAATAATAAAAAACACTTATAACTATTGCAAACTATATTATGATTTTTTTTGTATCCCTTTAAATACTCGGTTGTGGGAATTTTTATTTACATTGTTTAGTAAATATTGCTTCGAGTATTTCGCTAACTCACATAAATTTAAGTTTTTACATATTTTAAATAAACCATGATTTTAAATACATAGCATCAATTAGCTAGTATAGAGCTACATATGTGGCCCATGGATTCAAAGCCAGGCTCTTCTGGTCTTGTTTGCCAGTGTCATGGGAGGTCAGGGTGTGAATTACAGTATAAAGGGTGTTTTTACTGTTTTATTCCCTTGGTGGTGGTTCCACATTCCCGTTACTCAGATGTGATTACATTTCTTCTAAGTTTAATATTCCTTATCGCTTACCCACTAGGGAAATCAAATCTGTATAGTCCCAATGGGTAGTAAGATGTGCTACAGAAACCTATGTGGCCCGCCACACCCTCCGAGTTTGGGAATGTGGCCCTTTAACTAATTTGAGTTTGAGAACACTGATGTAAGCCAACAAGTGCAAAGCTACCAACACTTGAGTTAAAAGCTTCTTGTTATCGTGTGATTCACCATAACACAGTGTAGGACATTTTGTCATACACTTTAAGTAAAGAAGGGACCTTTGATTACTTAAATCTTGAAGAATAATCAACATTCAAAGCTTCAAAAAATATGATTCAATACCTAAAAAAAAATTACATTTTGAATTAATTTATTAAATTTTATTTGAGCTATTATGCTTCATATTTGTCATTTATCCAACATATTACAGGACAAATTTAACAACTAATACTTGAACCAACAATTTTTCACTGAATATGTATTTGAATTATAACAGAAGGTTAACAATTACCATTTCTATGTTTTGCAAAAAATTTGATAACTAATATTAGGGATGTTAGAAATCCACTTTTTTAATTCTAAGCAAAGTAAAATTGAATAATATGAAATATTTCCTAAGTCAAATCAAAGTTTGAATGTTTATAAGAAAATTAGTCTTTGACAAAAAAATTATGTTTCATAGCTATATGTATTTAACAATTAAATTTAAGTTACAAAATGCCATATATATAATTAATCTAACTAACATATCCTAAGCTAATAAAGTGATAACATTTTAGAAAACACTGTAAAAAAGTGCTTATGCCTCTGATATTTAGTGGTCAGAGTTCCTGGCTACAAATTCGGATGTCCCGGTTCAATCTCCAACACTTCTATATTTTCTGTGAATCAGTGGGTCTGGAACGAGATTAATTCAGCCTCGTAAGGACAAATGATGCTCTACTTGAATGGAAAAAGTAGCATCTCTTATCTAGAAAATAGAAATAAGGGCTGAAGGGTTCATTGTTCTGACCACATGACACCCTCTATTTGCGAAATATGGCACCATCTAAAACATCCTCGCCAACTGATGGCAGCCGCTTGGTCAGTATAGCTCGATTGTGGGCTGAAGCTATGGAGTAATACATAGATAATAGTAAATTAAGTTACCATTACAACATTTAATTTAATTATTTTAGATTTTTTGTCATGTGAACAATTTTACCTTACATAGATCATTGTTTCCAATATTGGGTCCGTTTTTTATTCAACCCATTTATTTTCTACAACCGGCTTACTAGCCCAGTCATAGCTTCATATGCCCTATAATTTATCTTAAGACTAGGACAGGCACAACATCCAGTCCCCGGTCGTTAATTCATCGGCACAACATAGCAAAAAATGAACATAAATGTTGAATTTAACATTAAATACTTTTATTGTCAAATCTAGAATTGTTGAATCTAGAATTTTACTTTTAAATTGAGATAAAAGTTTTTGAAGCTTTACAGACCACTAATTCATGTGAACAAAATCATAATTGAAGGGAAAGTTGACATTTTATTCTTGCCCTGTTTTCTAAGACTCATATTTGAAATTTGTCAATAAACTGAAGATGTGAATTTGATCCATAAGCTAACAAAGTAAGTGAAATATGTTTTAACATTTCACTTGTTTTGATAACAAACCTTTTTGACAAAACATGAAGAAGAAAAACTCCAAATTGATATACAACAACAGTGATTTTATTAGATTTAATTAAAAATGAAAATCTAAACATGGAAACTACTATAAATAATACCTTTTGTTATGCTTACAAAGTATATTTTTGAACCTTTATCTTAAATTTTTATTCGCTTTATTTTAGAAAATCAATTTCTATATACCGGTACATCATCATAATCTATTATAAGATACAAGACCTAAAATAAACTAACGTTTTATATGCTCTTTTATTAGATACCTATCCTAAGTTCATGTGATATGGTTCAATTTTCGATGATATTACCATTTAGAACTATTTTCCCCTCTGCAGAGGTGACTCCTACAATAAAGGGAACTTTGTGGAACTGTCCTTGCTTCAGCAACTGGAGGGGATCTCCAGGGATGAAGGCTCCAAGTCCGCTTTCCTCTGTCGGATTCAACGGAAATGTCAGGAGCCGGGACGTTTCCTTAAACGATAATCATTCTACTAGTTTTCACACTGCATATAGAAACATTTTATCGGTCCATCATTACTACTTGACACAGTAAACATTGCGTGCGGAAAGAATGTCAACTACTGAAGGGGGAGACCCATGATTACTTCATCAGTCATTATCTTGACGTTCTGGAGCATACACTCCGGTCAACTTACAAGGATAAGTTAGATAACTTAGGACTTTCAATAGTGTTGTGTAGAATGTCTTTACTTTATTTTTATCTTTGTTTGACAAACATTAAATTTTAAATACAAGGTATGTAAAGTGTTTTTAAAATGGCTTCAGATAAGCGTGCTAAACCAACCACTCACAATGAAGGACTTATGTCCCGTTTGCCCGTTGGTACTGATTGTACTAGATCAGTGTGGCTACCCCCTCTCATACCTTCGCCTTTCGTACTCTAGAGTAATTGCAGCGCTCAGCCACGAGATGCAATGTTTTCTGTGTCGAGTAGTACAACTTCTTTATGGATATTAATTTTAAGAACGAAAACAAGATTAACACAACTATTGGATTTTTAATTTTTAATGATAGTTTATTATAAGATTATAAAACAAATAATTGCCTAATCACTTAAAAATATATGAAAAACAATGCTGAAACACTGTAAAGTAAATGCATTGTGTTGGGGTAAGAAGCCAACCTGACAGGAGAGTTAGGTGAGGCCTTGATAGAAAACAAACTTCTCTCATTTATTCCCCCACTCTTCACACTTCTATCTTCTAATCAATTTCAAAACAACTATACATCGAGTTACCGCTGATAATTCTCACTGGCCCCGTGTTATAGTGGTCAGCACACCTGGCTATGAACCTAGCGGTTCTGGGTTTGATTCCAGGTCGGTAACATGGGTAATTTCCCCAAAGATCATCAGGGTCTGTTTGATCAGGCTTAATTGAGGTTTAAGTGTTTCCACTGGTTCCACACCTTCATATCATTATCATCATACCATCACCTCAATGGGACACGGAAAGAGCCTCCGTGGCAAGGATGTATGATCAGTACATTCGGGTGTTCCCTGCACAACAATACTTTAGTAATGGTTAATCTTTCCACGAACTGGGCTACAATTGAAGTAGTCCAGACACACATATATATCCTACATCTAATTCTCAAACCAATCAAAATTTAGATATAAATCACTTCATCATTCAAAGTGAAATTTAATTAACATAAGGTTATTATTGTAAGTTTTTATTTTCGTGGTTATTAGAACATTTAATTGACAATTGAATAACTAACAACATTATACAATCCACAAATGAGGGGTCTGAGGCAAAAACATGACAGCCCTCATTTTATGGAGGAAAAAAACCCCATACTGAAAGAACAACGTATGATCTACAAGAAAATGTCGTAAAAAATCGTGAATCTCCGAGGCTTATTAAAGTGACCCTAACATCACCTTAGCAACACCACCCAAGGTCATATAAGCCTTACCACCTTACTTCAGTCTCAGAACCAAATGACTGACTTTTGATTAAAACATTTTTTTTTGTGATACATTGTTTTTGAGTTATTTCAATGTAAAGTTTTCAAATGAACACCTGGTATATTCTGCATAGTGGGAATAATGTTGCATATTGATAGGGAAATTTGTTGTTTATAAATGCTTCTTGCTGTTCATTACTATATTTAGTGAGTCAATTGTGATTAGTAAACTGGAGTGATACCTCCTCGGATAGAGCGCCTTCGATAGCTGTCACCAGTTGCTCTGGTGTCACGGTTTTCAGATAATCTGCCAGAGCTTGAGGGTCCTTTTTGTTGAAGCCCAGTGCCTCGCCTAAACGATATGATCTTTGCTGGGCGACAGACTTCCTCACATAGCAAACTGGCAACAATGCAGTTCCACTCTGAGCTATGGCTTTGTGAAACAACCCTGGCAAGTACAAGTACAGCAAATAAGTACAATCTGTTTACTCTGAAAAGCAGCAATCTTATCTTTACTAATTAAATTATGGTCTTATCTTATAGGCTACATCAAAGTGAAACCCGCCAAGGAGAGTTTGCTACCTTTCAGCGTAAATGGAGTATACATTGATAATTTCAACAAATAAGAAGGTAATTGGAGACATGATAATCCAAACCAGTTGTGCTTTATTTTTTCTACAATTCTATAATTTTATTTATTACATATAATATAAAGGTAAACTATTTTTAGCCCTCTTCATTGGCTCCATCTCGTGTTAGACTGGCCTGCTGATGATGGGAAGATTGGGGCTCGAATCTCGGCCGAGTCTACTGAACGATGGTTTCCCATCATTCTCTTTCCACAGGAATGCTGATAGATTACTTCTAAAATACTTCCTTCCTCATTCCTACCCCATTAAAGTAATTATCATATATGTGTATAAAATGAACAGATACTAACACAAAGTGATCAAAAAATGTATTATTTTCATCAAATTAAAAGATATCTTGAGCAATGAAGCACTTACAATTTTCCTAAACTATTTTAAAGTGTTTTAAAACAAATTTGTGCCTGAAAATACCAACCAAAAATGAGTAAAAAAAATTAGTCAACCAAGTAATTATTTAACATAGTATATGTATCATTAAAATTATGTATATTGTCTACCTTTTGACAGTGGTGTCAGCATCAGATAATGTACACTAACACCCCCTGCGCTGATTCCATTTATGGTGACATTATTGGGATCGCCTCCAAACTCAGAAATGTTTTGCTTGACCCAGATCAAAGCCATCACTTGATCTCGCAGTCCATTGTTTGGAACAATGTCAGAACCTTCAATGCTAAGAAAACCTGAGGAATTGTTTGTAACAAATTAAGTTGTATGGACCGAGATGAAAAGATTAGGTTTGACAAAATAAGACAGATTAGCAAAATTAACTTACAATGGCAATTTCATCAACAGGCTTGATTGATACACTTTTGGAAAACATAGAAAACTTGAAAAAGTTCAAGTAAATTAAAAACAAATCCTTGGAATTTTCAGGTATTTTTGTGATGATTTTCAAGATAAAAATGTAAAAAAAGTAACACAGTCTAAACTATTAGCTTTATTTCTGATTTATGTTTTTCCAAAAACCACAGTAATACTCGGCTATCATCGTGGCCTTACACTCCTCAGAAAAAGTCACTTTCTGTCAAAATTATTTTGTTAAATACTTGACGGTAAACTAAAATTTGAAAACAGAATAATTGGTTGGAACAAAAAACTTAATGAAAAAATAACTCTATACAATCAGTTACTAAAATGACTCATAAAACACTCTTTATATACTTTATTGAGCTCTAACACCCAATATCATAAGGCGGGGGAGGGAGGGGTGGTCTTCAACCTTTTTATGTCCAAGGGCCAAAGTTTCTGTCTCTTATTGGCTCGCAGGCCGCAATATTGGACCGATAGTATTTGGGTTGAATACATATTAAAATAATTATATTATCTCCTTCTCATAAACTAAGGATTAGGCCTGTCTCCATCAGGTAAAATTTTAGATTGATCGTGAAGTATGTTCTCTTGTTTTTTTGGTTTTTTTTCTCATGGCAGAAGGTAACGTGATTTGTCTAGTTGAGTTGTCATTTGAAGTTTCAAAGTATATTTGTATAAAAACGTAATATTTTTCTTTGTGTTAAAAGCAAAAATTGTTTATAAAATAAAGTAAAATTCATATTTTTTTTATTAGTTGATTATATAAAAAATATATCTCTGGATTTGTCATTTTTTCTTTTGAAATAATTTCATATTGTTCATGAGTTAGCAGGCCGCAAAAAATGTTATCGCAGACCGCAAGTTGAAGACCCCTGTCTTAAGGTGTTTTTTTAAGCCCTTGTCACAAGAAGGTCTGCCAACGTCTGTGAATGCACTAACAATTAATTTTGAATCACTCTTATTCATCACCTGCTCTAACACAGTTCTGTGTAAAACTACATTTGAACTATTGCACTAGAAAAATCAAGTCACCCTCAAAAAGGGCTACCATAACTGAAGATAGTCCATTCTTGAGAGATTAATAGAACCTTGATACTTGCCTAGGGCACCCAGCCTGTAGTTGAAGGTGACCACAATGATGTCTTCCTCAACCAAATAATCAGGACCGCACATGTTGGTATTTCCAGAACCTAAAATGAAAGCTCCACCATGGATCGAAAACAAAACTGGTTTCAACGACTTTGGGGGCCACTAAAAAAAATGAAAAATTGAAATACAAATTTAAGCAGTATATAAATTAAGTCTAAACATAGCTATATTAGAATTTTTGCAAGTTTCATGGTGTGGTTTTATTTGAAACCTGAGAGATTCTCTGCATTTGTATGATTTATTACAGCATGAATGCCACAATTTTCTTAATACAAAATACTCTGTGTTTTACAGAAGAAATTCCCATTTTTCCAGACACTTTAAAAAGTGGTAAAGAAGAATGAAATTTTGTTTTTCGTTAAAATGACTATTGTGAAGTCATGCCATTGGTGTTTAGGACAGGATGATTTGAGCTTGATGTGGACATTTATGCAGCTGTTACACAACCCAATGTTTAAGGGGAAATAATGTGTGTGTGTATGTGTGTGTGTATGTTGTGTGTGTGTGTGTGTGTGTGTGTGTGTGAAGGGGGGGAAGGGAGAATGTTAGAGGTGTATTCAAATCAGTGTACATATTTTTTTTAAATTTGATTTGTTTTTTCTATGAAAGGGGATAATATTTAAAGCTTTCAGGTTTATGCCCAAAAATTATAAATATTACAGTGTATTTTAGTTTCCAAAAATGTCCCATTTTACTGGTAAATCGCAACTATGTCTAGGACTACATATTGAAACCCCAGCATACCTTAAATATAACTTTGATGCAAGATTTTGATACAACAACCGATAGTTAATCCCATAATCATCGAGTCTAGTTGAAAGTAGTCCTCTTGAAACCTTTTATAATAATTATAGAAACTTTGTTCTCAGCCCAAATTTGTTAGTGGCACATTTAAAGAAGGAGGCATGCAACAAATAAAATTATATTATATCATAATACCAGCTAATGTTCAGCCAAAAATGCATATACCTTTATTTTTTGTTGTTGTTGATGTTATGTTTTAATGTTTAGTAGTTTTGTTGATTACTGTGATAGGTCATTGACTAACTCCTACAATTGTGAATATTGTTAATACAGTTGATTCCAAAACTTTGAAATACATCTCCTAGCTTAGTGCTTCCCAAATTTCATAAGTTGTGTAGGTACCACTTTTGGGGCTAAGTCCTAACCCAGCGGTTCCAAAAATGTTCAAGCTGAAGGAGCACTTGCCACTAATATTATGAAATTTCAATGAGAGTTATAGTTTTAAAATAAAAAACAAACAAAAAACACATGTTCTGCTTGCGCCTTTGGCACTATTCTTAATTCAAATTAGAAAAGGTATGTATGATATCTTATAGTTTGAAAAATTGAAATACATATAAAGAATATTCTAAAATGGCCTCATGGAGCCTAAGATAACTATGGTGAAGACCGAGGGCTGAGGGAAGCACAGTTTTAAAAATGTTGGCCTAACCAACTTAACCTATCTATCCATTAAGTAAGAAAAGTAAACAAATACCTGGCATCCTGTAAAGTATAAATGGCTGTTACAAATTTTAATACATCTGGACTGGCCTTCTGATGTTGAATCCCGGTCGGGTCTACATAGGATGGGTTTGCTTAAATGGTTTCCCACAGTACTTCAAAGCAAATGCAGGTAGATTACCTCTAAAATGCTTCTTTATTGAGCCCCAAACCACTAAATCAGGAGTCTTCAACCTTTTAAGGCCTAAGGGTCAAAGTTTCTGTTCTGTCTCTTGTTGGCTCCCGGGCCGCAATACTGTACCCACAATATGGGGATTGAACAATTAATACATTATTTTTCTTTTGGTGTCCCGAGTCTCTCAGCGGTGCTGAGCTATCGTGAACATTCCCGATTATGTTCGAACGCACCTAAAATAATACTCTCTCCCTGGTCTACTAAAGTAGTCATTTGCTGGTTCAAGGTAAATTTGTGCCAAAACATAATTTTTTTTTCTTCATCTATAAAGGATAAAACATTTATAAAATAACTTAAAATACCTGTATATTTATTTTATTATTCTGTAAAGTTTTGTAAAATATAAATGTGTATTTGTCATTTTTTCTCTTGAAATAATTTTAAATTTTCCATGAGCCGGTGGGCCACAAAAAAAATGTTACGGCAGGCTGTAAGTGGGCCACAGGTTGAAGACCCCTGCACTAGAGTAACTACCATATATGTGTATAGCCAAAAATGGTAGTAAGACGCAATGATTAAAAAACCAACTAAGGGGTGCATCATGTACTACTTGGAATCCTTCGTATACCTCAGAGCAGGTGTGTCAAACTCATTTGATCGAAAGGGTCACATTGAACATAAAAAAAAATACAAAGGAAGGGACCACATTAAAAAGAAATCTGAATTGTCATCTTATAAAATTAATTTTAACTTAGTATCTTATTATTGAAAAAATTAAAAAAAGGTACATAATTCACCATTTATTGCAGAATTCTCAAAACAAAATAATTCTTATTTAAATTTATCTATTTAGTGACCCCATAGTAATTTAAAAAAAATGAAACTAAGGTAATTTTGTTCTTGATACTTTTCAATAAAGTTTATTAAAGAGATCATGGGAAAGAATGGAAACCCACCAAATTATTTGCCATCATAGTCTCCTTCCCTTTTAGAGAGTGGTCTGATTCACTTAATGATTAATATTGCCGTAAGGTTTTGGTCAAGAAAAACAAATACCTGCACTTATACTAGTGTATAAAAATATTTTTGTAATAGTTTAATTCCCTTTTCGATCATAAAAGTTGAGAATGAATTTACTGAAACCTCAGAAAATGTTTGCATATTATATTGAAGACTATCATTCAAACTTCCACTACTAGTATTATTACTTCCTTCTTCTAAAATATTAAATTGTATATAATTTTTTTTGTATTATTTGTTTTCTTATTTAGGTAGAATACATTTTTTTTCTAGACAGAATCAATATAAAATGGAAGGGGGCCCGAAAAAACTTTGTACTCCTTGATAAAATTCTTCACAGAGAAAATATTTTAAAATTAAAACTGATAAAAATAATGTAGATTATTTTACCTGTAGCGTGTATACATTTATAAACAGGCAGTCTTCATTGCCTGTATATTTTTTATTCATGAAATCTATCTGGGGGGCTTCGGCCCCCTCCTTGGTGGCATCCCTCACTCCTTCCCATGGATCCGCAGGCTGGGGAGCCTGAAAACAAGTTCACCAGGTTGTTATGAGAATAAGCAATGGTAATTTTGATTGCTATAAAAAGTTATTTGACTAATATGTATATTAGAGTCATCATAAAATCTAGTTAACAGACATATACATAAATATAGAAAGTTGCTAAGATAGTTAAAATTACTAAAATTTGGCTAAAAGATAGGTAGCTATAATTTATATAAAAGTTTATAATTAATTATTTTGAATATTGGGTTAAAATGTTTTTTTTTATAATTGATGCAAAT
>CABFOV010011497.1:0-13498 GCA_902141375.1 Timema poppense | reverse complement strand
GGTCACGAGCATGGAAATAGTGCAGGTGTATGCCCCACAGGTGGGTTGTACCTCTAAGAAAAAGGACGAGTTTGAGGAAGAGCTGCGAAAACATTTGTGTGGGCAGAGTCTAGTGGTAGTCATGGGTGACTTCAATGCACATGTTTGAACAGAGGGACAAGGTTACGAAGAAGTACTTGGACGAAGGAATGGGGAAGGTGAGAGATTGCTGGATATGTGTAAAAGAAATGGGCAGATGGTGGGGAACTCATGGTTTAAGAAAGGCGAAAGCTACAAGGTGACCTGGTACAGTGCTGATTAGACAAGGAAGTCAGTTGTGGACTTTATACTTTTGGACAAATTGGTATGCAAAATATCATAAATGTAGCGGTAATTCCATCGGAGGCCTTAGACAGTGTCCATCGGTTGTTGATGACGAGTCTCAGAGTAAAGAAGGAAAAGAGGGTGGTTGAGAACCAGGAAAGAAAGATAAGGGTATGGAAATTGAAAGAGGAAGACCCGTTCGGGTTATACGCTTTAAGTATTAATTACGCTAATGGATTAGGAATTGGGAAGGTTAAATTAGAGGAAATGAACCCGTATTTGCGTGGAGGGAGAGTGTAAAACCATTTTAGGAAAAGCCACCCCCAGTTCACCTGACCAAGATTTGAACCTAGATCTCCCTGTCCTCAGCAGTCGAGTTCAACTTGACTAGCGGGTTAGCCAACTACGCCACCGAGGCGGGTAGGAAGACTATAGAAAGGAGTTCCAGAAGAGAGTATAGGACAATGTACCAAGGGATGAGCTGGGAACAGGGGGAGAGGACTGGAGAATATTCAGAAGGTTAATGGTGGAAGCAGCGGAGGAAGTCTGCGGGAGGACAAGCAACAAGAGAAAATTGAAGGAAGCTCCTTGTTGGAATGGAGGGATTGAAAGAGGGTGTGGGTGAGAAGAAGAGGGCCTTGAGGGAGTAGTTTCAGCTGACGATAGTGGAGGCAAATGAGGTGTACAAAGCAAGAAAGAGGGAAGAAACAAGATTGTGAGGGAGGAAAAGTGAAGCTGGATATAAAAGTGGTCAAAGATGATGGAAGCGGGTAGCGAGGGGAGTAAGAAAGTGGTGTATAAAATGGTTAATAGTAGAAGCAGGAACAGGGAAGAGAGTGTGTTAATGGTTGACCAGAGTGGAAATGAGGTAGATAAAAAAAAGAAACTTAAGGAGAAGTGGAAGGAGCCTTTTGAGGAGTTGCTGAATGCAAAGGGTAGCAGCGAGGAGGAGGAGGAGGAGGATAAAAACGAAGCAGGCAGCAGTCAGGGAAGGGCACTGGGTATAACCTGGAAGGATGTTGAAGAGGCACTGCAGAAAATGAAGGGTGGGAAAGCATCAGGAGTGAATGAGGTCAGTGTGGAAATGCTGTGGACAGCAGAAGTACTGGGACTACAGTGGCTGTACCGAGTAATAAAGAGAAAGTGTGGAAGGAGAGGAGGATTCCGGAAAACCGGAAGAAGGGGCTTACTGTCCCTGTATTTAAAAAAGGGGAATAGGCAGAAGTGTGGAAATTATAGGAAGGGGAGATGGAGGGAGATAGAGGGAGAGGGAGAATATAAAGCTTAGCTTTCCTCCATTAAACCTGCAGTACCTTTACCTTGATTCTCCTTGTTCTTTGAGCGCTGTTGTCTGGACCTTCTCCTGGAACTAGGGACACAGTGAGGGTCACAGCAAGGACTAGCTAGATCGTAAGCCTCCAGACTGGAATTATCCTGATTGCTGGCTTGCACACAAGGGTTACACAGTGGGTGATGAGAAGAAGCAGGGGGTTGCTGTTGAGCACTATTGTGACGGTTGTTATTGACAGGAGCGTTCGTTCCGGAACTCTTGTTGCACCGCGTACTCACACCTTCGACAACAACACAACACAGTGATTAGTGTTAGCCGGATCTATCCGCCTTGGGCAAGGAATGAACATAATGCCCTCACCTCTCAAGACATTTAAAAAACCTGTACTGTAAAACAAGATAACACAATTGATTTTTTCAACTCATTTTTTAAAAATTTTAACAAAAATTGAAAATTCTTCAGTTAGGTACTCAAGAATCCGATAGCTTAGCTCAGTCGGTAACGTGTTTGTCTACTGAGCTAAGGGTTCCGGGTTCAATTCCTGACATGGCCAAAAAATGTATCATTGGTGAAATGTGGATTTACCCTTTCACAGTGATGAATTAACGATCGGGGACTGGATGTTGTGCCTGATCTAGTCTTAAGTTATATTATAAGGCATATGAAGCTACGATGGGCCTAGCAAACCTGTAGTGGAAAATATATGGCTTGAATAAAAAAAACTGACCCAGGCCACAGGCAAGAAAAAATAATCAATGTAAGAGGTTACTCAAGATTAATCAATTTAAAAACTAGAATAGACTAATCCTACGGAGGGAAACCATGTTTCTTGAATCACGTATTTTAATAATAATTTAAAATTATGTAGGCCTACTTCTCATTTTGGAGTCTTTTAATAAAAACAAGGTTTTTAAGATCATTTTATAAGATTTAAAATTAAAAACTTATTATGAAAGTCCACACACTCATAATAAGAGCAAAATCTGAAAATTTAATTTGTACAGTATCATCATCATCATCATCCATCTCCCCTTATCCGACCTTTGCCACGACACGACTTGAATGGTATATCTCCACCTCCTTTTCTCTCTTCATGACTCCTCCTTCGCCAACTTATTCCAGATCAAATTTATTTCGCTCACACTGTTCTTAATTGATTCCAACCATCCAATACTGGGTATTACGCTGGAATTCTTTCCATCGCTTGCCTAGATAGTATTTCATCTTCTATCCTCTTTACACGTCCAAAAATCTCTATTTATTTCTGTCCATTCTCTCTTTCGGCTTTTACACCTCAATTTCTTTCCTTAATTCCTCATTTCTCACTCTGTATATTTTTGTCCCTCCTGATGAAATTAGTAATTATATTATATTTTCTTTAAATATGAATGCTATTCTAAATGCATATATTTGAAGAGTTACCTTTTTTTTGGACACAAACTACTTTATAGGAGATAAATAATTTAAAAAAATATAAACACCAAATGACTACTCTGCCCCTTTCCCCCAACAGTTAGTTCCTAGAGCCGATCCTAGGCTGTGTCTAACCATGACCAGGGTCCGAGGATGTTGGTTTACCTTGGCCCGCAGCAGCGACCCCGTTGGTTTGGTGGTAGCCTTTGTTGGCCGCTCCATGCCTGGCCCCGGTGTCGTTCTGGTGAGGGTGTGTCCAGGTCAACAAGTAGTCCCCGGACGACTGGATACAGTAGCCTCTGTACCGCGGGTCCAGATACTGGTAAGCAAGCAGCAACTGTTGAGTCTGAGGTTGATGTTCAATCTACACGGGAAAAAACAGGTGATCACTTTTTTAACTGGTGTTGTCCAATAAACCGTGAGTCACACAAATACTCTGTATATATATAGTTATAAATAAGGTGGTGATTTGTTATTTTACTGTCAACCAACAGACAGTATTCGAAAAGTAAATCAAAGAAAATATATTATTCAAACACAATGTTAATATTCACTTGCTTTGGCGGTTGAGTGTTCTAAAGGCGTCACTCTCACAATATACTGGACTGCCAATTATAGAGAAATCAGGATTTGAACCCCGGTCTGATGTACCGAGGGTGGTTTTTACTAAACGACTTTCCAATCTTTCTTTATACAAATGTGGGTACACTTCCTCTAAAATTTTCCTGACACATTAGCATAATTAGTACATAAGTATATAACCCAAACAGGTGCTAAAGTATTTATGTTGGTATAAAAAAAATATCATGAATCACGGTGGGAATGCAGGGACTATGAGAAAAAGTCAGTATTTTTGCAGCAAAACATCTTTTTAATCAAAAGAAATCAAATAATTCTCCTGTAGAAAAATACGAGTTTAATTTTCATCACATGATTGGCAGTTGTTGAATATCTGTCGAGGGGGTCCTGGAATTTAATGACAACTTTTTCTCTTCATTTAAAAAGTTTCTCATCTAATGCCGCTATGCTCATGACAGATGTGTTTTGTTTATTTTGGCAAAAAAAAAAAGTTTGCTATTAAAATTACAAAAACACTGACTGGCCTTTTACATCCCCACCTTAACTATCTAATATTGAATATCGGTCCAACTCACCCTTGCCACATCCTCAGTGGACACTGTCGGTCTGCAGTAGCTCTGCTCTGTGGCGTCATTCAAAACCTGAGGTCCCGAGTCATGTGAACAAGCCTTCTTCCGAGCGGGGAGACTGTGTGTCTTCCACTTGCCTTGTAACAGCTCCCTTTCCTTCACACACAACCTGTCCAGTTCCGCCATCTTACCTTGGAGGACTCTCTGCAGCTGGATGTATCTCATGTGGAGCTCCACCTGATTGATATAGCATAAAAATGATCCACAATACATTAAGATAGCACAGAATGCTATGTTTGGGTTCCTGCAAGCCTATACATCATGTTGGCTTTAGCTCACCTTGCGTACACAGTCTTCAAACAAAACAACCATCCTCATTCGGGCTTCACAGTTCTTGATGAAGTTGACCAACGTCTTGTGGTCAGCCTTCTCCATGTCGTGCCCATTGATCGATAAGATGACATCTCCTAGCAGGGGACATATAAACACGGTGAGATAGTTTACATCTCTTAGCAGGAGACCTAATAAAGACAGCTCCTGGACAAGGAGTTGAAGAATCAAGTTGTGTATCCTTGTTTACCTTCCCGCATCCCAGCTCTAAAGGCCGCACCATCATAGTCCACATAGTCGACATATGTAATCATCTCTATTTCCTGCTCCTTCTTGTAGTGGATACCATAGCTCTGTAACAAGCGCTCTGTCAGTGTTACATGGTTAGAATACTATAGCTCTGTAACAAGCACTCTGTATGTAGAATACTATAGCTTTAGAACAAGCGCTGTCAGTGTTTCATACTATAGCTCTGTAATAAGCATTATATATATTAAATGGTTAGAACACCTGGTGGTGACAGTAACATTACACTAGTCCTGACCATGTGATTGTTGCATGGCAGGGCCGTACCTAGGAATTATTTTTTTTCGGAGTGTGGATGCTTCAAAAACAAAAGCTATAGGAGCAAATAAAAATGTTAAATGTTTAGTTATCAGATTGATTTATCAAATAAAAAGTTTTCAGACAGTTTTTAAGGAGACTTTTACAACATAGCAAACTCGTTAGTGACTTGTTCAGTTGGAATGTTAAACTGTCTTTGTAGCGGCACTAGAGATAATCTAGTGAGACTTTCCTGCCCACAGGAGTTTCTAAGGTATGTTTTGAGTCTTCTCAAAGTTGAGAATGTTCTCTCAGCAGTGCATGTTGTTATTGGCAAGGTTACAGATATGTAACACAGGAATGTTAGGGGAAAGTTAGGGGAAAGTTCACTATTGCACTCACTAAGCGCTTGAATGGCACACGATGGTTGAGCTGATTCATCTTTTCTCCCCCCAATACATTTTCCAGATCTCAAACTCAGTTTGCAATAGATCTAATTCAACTTTGCTTTTGTATATCTCTAAATTTTCTAGATTCAGTGAATTTTCTGATCAAACGGACGTTATCAAGTTGTGTAAGCTGGAGAGCATTTTCTTGTGGTCTGTAAACCTACTTTTCGGTTATCTATCAAATCGTTCAGAAGCGGAATAGCTACAGTAACACGAAAATATTGTTCAGGATCATAAGTTCCGTTGTTACTGCAATATATCTGGAGCGATGCCATTTGAATCTTTTCATGAACATTGGCCAGTAATGATTTGGCCGTTTTGAAAGTATTTGAAAATTGGTCTTCCATGTTGGTTCGAATATTTTGAAAATGTAAAATAACATTCTCGATATGATCAACTGCTGACTTTAAATCACAAAGAGGATATTGGATGACTTTACATAGTGCCAAAAAGCAAAGGCTTACAACAAACTCACTTGCAAACGTTGACTTCAAACAGGAAGAAGCTGTATATAAAGTTTCAATATCTTGATCATTACTTAAATCTTCTAATGTTTATATGATGGCCTTAAATATTTCCTTGAATTTCAAAAGGCTATCATGATTTTCTACACATCTTGTCTCACACTGTCGTTAATGTCTTCCATTTCGAATTAGAAAAATTGGATTTGATATGTGCCTGTAATTTGCTTGTCTTTTTGGACGATGATCTTAGGAAAGTTGCAATATACTTTAAAGTTCCAATGCAATTTCTGATGCTTGCTATAGCACAAGAATGACACAAAGCTAAATTTATGGAAGGTAAACTGCAATTAACATATAAGTCTTCTGGATAAATTTGTCTGATTAATGCCTGAACTACTTTTAATGATCCTTTAATTACAGAAGCACCCTTATAACCTTCTCTAATCATATTATTATAGCCAATACTAAAATTATGAAGAAAGGTAATAATAGTATGTGCCAGACCGTGCTCGTTTCAACTTCAACAAAACAAAGAAAATCTTCTTTGGTTATGAAGAAATATTCCACTTTTTTTGTGTGTGTATTTTCCACAAAGAGATAACTGTTCATGTCCAGCTATGTTTGCTATTTCATCATCTAATATAGAAAATATCATAGCATAATTGACATTCTTCGCAATTTGTTTTCGAACTATTTCTCTACAAATATTTATCAATTCATTTTGAATCTTTGGACTTATATAAGAAACATTCAAAGCAACATTCTCAGCATGTTTAATTAGTTTCTCATCTACAAATTCCATTATCATCCAAAGCAGTGCTCTAAAATGTCCAATGTTGAACAATGTATCATCACCTTTGACCGAAATTGGCCCAGCATCGTTGGTTCATCCAAGTGCAAGCTCCTACCGACCACAAATTTTAATAGTTTCAACTACGGAAGATATTTTCCCCGTTTTCTTCCACTTGCGTTCTATATTCAGAATTAACAACGTTCCTAATGTTTTGGTTTTCGTCTCTTGAAACTTTTATGAAGCTACTGCCAACCATCATTGCTTGTTTATGATAATTGTGGCTGTCATGGACTTTAAACACTTCTAAGGCATCTTTCCAGTTTTTATATGGCTCTTTTACAAGTGATTTTAGTTTGAAACTTGATCAGTTTCCGCCAAAGTCTTTGGAAAACTAAACGCAATATTTACGAAGTGCACCATCAACTTTAGTGTAGAAAATCCAGGGGAAGCGGGTCAACCATTGTCTTTGGAAGGAACCATTGTTTTTGCAGGAAATTGAAATGAATCCTCTGGAATCCACGGAGTAGTGAGGAGTTTGAGTTTAATCTCATCGTCTATTCTTTGATTAAGGTATCTGCCTACATCTTAAAGGTCTATTTCAATATCAACATTGACAGCATCACAAGTTTCAAGAGCAGAGTCCGGAGCTCTGTTGGTGGTTTCTTGTGATGTGAGTGAATCAGATCAGCACTGCTACATACTTATTTATTCTTTATAAAGTAATTGAATAACGAAGAGGGAGAGCCTTAACGCTTTTCCATCACAATTTTTCTCAGTTATTTAAAAATAAATGAACATTAAAAAATAATCCATCGTAATCTAGCTAATTATGAGAACAATAAAAGGTTTTTAATTTTGTGAACATAAGTTTAGATAGAGATGGCAATTTATCTATAAGTATTCAATATTTCTGAGTGATCAAATTCTACGTAAAATATGGTGCGCAGAAAACCAGTATGTACGGTTTAAATTTGTCAAGTTTTTTTATTTCGGGAGAGGGGTTTGAGCCCCCATAACACCCCACCCTCATAGATACGGCTTTGTTACATGGTTAGAACACCTGGTGAGACCAACATTACACTAGTCCTGACCTGAAGAGTAAAACCAAAGGAACCTTTCTTCTTCTCGACGATGATAGTTCTACGACGCCGGTCCTCTTCCGGTTTGCTGGCGGTTACTCTATCTGGCTTGACACGCTCCAGAATTTGGTTCTGTAACAACAGGGATATAACTGTCATCATAACAACCTGAGACATAGCCGTCATCATAACAACAAGGGAAATGGCTGTCAGCATAACATTCAGGGATAAAGCTGTTGTCATAATAATTAGGGATATAACCATCATAACTACTATTGAAATGTAGCATGTTCCAGCCTAAATAGGTTAATTGTAGTAGGTAGCATGTATCAACCTGAAGAAGGGGAACTTTGGGGATGTAGTATGTAATAGCTAAATAAGAGAACTGTGTACATGTAACATGTACCAGCCTAAAGAAGAGAACTGTGTACATGTAGCATGTACCAGCCTGAAGAAGAGAACTGTGTACATGTAACATGTACCAGCCTAAAGAAAAGAACTGTGTACATGTAGCATGTACCAGCCTGAAGAAGAGAACTGTGTACATGTAGCATGCACCAGCCTAAAGAAGAGAACTGTGTACATGTAACATGTACCAGCCTAAAAAAGAGAACTAGTACATGTAACATGTACCAGCTTAAAGAAGAGAACTGTGTACATGTAACATGTACCAGCCTAAAGAAGAGAACTGTGTACATGTAACATGTACCAGCCTAAAGAAGACAACTGTGTACATGTAACATGTACCAGCCTAAAGAAGAGAACTGTGTACATGTAGCATGTACCAGCCTAAAGAAGAGAACTGTGTACATGTAGCATGCACCAGCCTAAATAAGAGAACTGTGTACATGTAACATGTACCAGCCTAAAAAGAGAAATGTGTAAATGTAACATGTACCAGCTTAAAGAAGAGAACTGTGTACATGTAGCATGCACCAGTATAAAGGAAAAAACTGTGTACATGTAGCATGCACCAGCCTAAAGAAGAGAACTGTAGACATGTAACATGTACCACCCTAAGTAAGAGAAATGTATACATGTAACATGGACCAGCCTAAAGAAGAAAACTGTGTACATGTAGCATGCACCAGTATAAAGGAAAAAACTGTGTATGCCTACATGTAGCATGCACCAGCCTAAAGAAGAGAACTGTGTACATGTAACATGTACCAACCTAAAGAAGAGAACTGTGTACATGTAGCCTGTACCAGCCTAAAGAAGAGAACTGTGTACATGTAGCATGTACCAGCCTAAAGAAGAGAACTGTGTACATGTAGCCTGTACCAGCCTAAAGAAGAGAACTGTGTACATGTAGCATGCACCAGTATAAAGAAGAGAACTGTGTACATGTAGCCTGCACCAGCCTAAAGAAGAGAACTGTGTACATGTAGCATACACAAGTAACATGATAAGACTCCCAACAAGTGAAAGTAACCGATAAGAGCCAACGCCGGACAATCAACAGTAAATATACCGTGAATAAATTAAAGCAGCTGAGTAATGAAACAGTGTACCTTGTTTATGACAGAGGTTAGAGCAAAGATCCATCTGTTGAGGAATGTCCGTGTCGGTTCCATATCCTTGTGTAAGAACTTAGGATAACTAACACCTTTAGAAAGTGTTCCCAACAGGTGGGGGTGATTGTTAACTACAGATTGTCTCAGGCAACTAGAGCATTGCCTGCTTGAAATAATGTCAACCTGTTCCCACGACTAAAGTAAAAAGTGGCCCTTTCCTTCCTCAGTTTCTTGGAACTTTCTAGGACAGCCGTTCTGATATCACTGAGGAGGTGCGGTTAATTCACACTATAGGCCCACTAGGTATGGGCTCAGGGGCGGCACATTCTGATATCACTGAGGAGGTGCGGTAATTCACACTCTACACAAGCGAATTCACACTATAGGCCCACTAGGTATGGGCTCAGGGGCGGCGGCTTTAGGGGGCGGCACATTTTGAGTAACATTATTTTTATTTTTACTCTAATGTTTTGTTTTTGATAATCATGTTTAAAAATTATTGACTAACATTTTTAGTCAGAACGACAACATTTCCTTTTAAATAACTGTACTTTGCAATTACTTTGCAACTGATGTCAATCTCCCCTTCTTCATAATGTTAACTCAAGCTACTGTAGGGCATGTACGGTGTATACCTGATTATATTTCGTACCTATACATCTTTTCTCAAATACTAACTTCCTCCCCCCCTTTTTCCAACACCTCTTTCCACCGAAACTTGATAAAGCCCTTTCAAAAAAAATTGGGGGGCTGGAGGGCGGCGCATAAAATTTTAAATTCGCCACTGAAGCTCTAGTGTTTATATTCGTGTCACTGGACAGTGTCGATGACATGTAATGACAAGCAGCAGTACTGTAATAGCAGCAGAATGGAATGTATATATGTAAGACCAATGGCGGAGTATTTCGAGATTTTGGGGAATGTTGACGTTTTATGACCCCGCTGAACAAAAAAAAATTGTTTTCACGATGCCAACCATCCGTTTGTCTGTATCTCAACCTCGAAACGAAACCATTTTACCAATCGGGCTAAAAATGTGTATGTAGGATATTAATAAGATCCCCGAAAGGTATTTTATAACTATCTAACCTTAAAATGTAGAATAGTTTATTAAGGCCAGAAAAAAGTAATTTCTCAAAATCAGCTTTAAAGATTTTGATTAAATTTTTTATATAGACAATGTTTGCTATTTATAGATAAAATATGGCATTTCATTTATATGGAAAAATGACTTAGATCCTTAGAGGGTACTTTAAACAAACGAACATCTCCAATTTTGATATCCGCAACTCTTTTAAATATTAAATAGCTTACTATAGAAAAGTTGTTGTAGGCCTTCTATCTTTATATATATAAATCCTGACTAATTGACTGACTCATCAACGCCCAGCCCAAACCCTTGGACCTAGAAAGCTGAAATTTTGCACAGAGGTCCCCTTTATGATGTAAACAAGGAATAAGGCCAGATTTTTTTTTAAAATTTCCACGAGATAGGTAATAAAGAGGATTTATATAATTCTTATACCACAGTGGGTAAACGGTCAGCGTGGGGGTGGCGGGTGGGGGGGTTGTTATATCATTATTATGCCACAGTGGGTCACGAGCAACGCCGTGCGGGATTGCTAGTTACAAATAAAATGTTTTTATTTGAAATATATTTTTATAAAGCCAATATTTTCCAAGATAAAAGCAAATATATTTTTAAATGGCGGTCTGAGAAATAGGGAATGATCGTCACGCTCTTGGACGATCAATTATGTTATTTCTTAATACACCTCGGTGATCTCGGGGTAAAAGTTCTCGCCTCAGGACCAAAATTAAGGATCGTGGGTTCAAACAAAGTCAGGGTCGACGGATTTCTCTTGAGCGATGATACTCAGTAGCACAACTTCCTCAGGAGTTAGTAAGGAAAGTAAATCCGTCAGTCCCTTGTCGAATGAAGCATGTAAAAGAACACTGGAAGGTTTGTGAAAATAACTCTTACAAGCAAAATTGGTAGGCCCTTTCACTCTCGCTCATAGAAATTCTCATGTGCTGATATAATCAGTTCATTTAGAAAGTGCATGTTATTATTAGCACCACGTCTTACTACCCGTTCGGGTTATACGCACTTACGCTAATGTGTAATGGTAGGGTGATTGTGAGNCCTACAGTTTAACGTGGAATCCGAACCACGGTGGAGGCCTGGCATTCCCCACATTCACAAGATGTCTTGTCAGAGGTGAAGGAAGGGTTCGGTAATAAGATAAATCTTTGCCGGGACCGAGGATTGAACCCCGGCCGCCAGCATAGACATCTGACACCTTACCCCTAGACCGCCAGGTCACCGACATCGATCAATATCTATTAATCATTTTCACATATCTTAGGAATTTTAAGTGAATGTCTTCATTAACAAAAAAAACAACTTAAGGCGTGTTTGTGGTACTAGGGCCCCAAGCCAAAGGGTGGTCATAGGGTGCTCCCCCCCAAATTTTATTTTAAAATTGGATGCCCCTAGAAACTATTTGGCGTGATAACCTGCAAATAATTTAAACTAAAATTTGGATGATACTAAGGCCATTTCATATGCAGTCACCTACACAAACATTATTGGGTTGCTTGACCAATTTTTAAATATATACACATAAGTATTTTGTACACGTTCGTTTGTATTTCAGTGACAATAAAAGCACTTTAAAACAAACAAAAAAAATCTTCCAACTTATTTTTTCCAGTTCGAGCATTTTTACAATCTGATTGACGTTACATTTGACGAGATTTGATGTTTACGGAAATTTAAATATCTTATGAACTAAAATAGTTCCAGGCTTGCGACAGAAAGTATTTTACTGCTCATAGAATGGACGACATTTCATGTCATTGTAAGTTTTGTCTAATTTCAGCCGAAGTAGCTGAAATCGAACCTGAAATTGAGCGTTGGTTTTCGTTTAAGAATGCAGATTTTTCAACCTTGGTATTATATTATTTCTTATTATTTACTTTGGTCATTACAGTGGCTCACCCAAGCGTGGGGAAACAGGGTAAAGGACCCGCCCCTTCCCCGTAACCCTAAGATAGCAAATAGTTTTAGTAAAAACTTGAATCATATGAAAAAGAAATAAAATACTTTGTGCTGAAGATGAGTTGAATGTATAGCTACATGATAAGATAGAGCTTACAACTGGATGTTAAAAAGGTGTATGAGATAAATATAGACTACATTAAAAGTTCCCATAAAATTAAAAAACAAAACAAAAAAACACAGAAATAATAGCTTCAAAACATCGTCTTAAAGCCTACTTACATTATTTAAATCACTGCTCTAAACCACTAAAATAATAACTAAAAATAGCTTCTAGAGGCATTTAAAAATTACTACATTTTCTTGGTCTCCGGTGGTAAGGGAAGGAACTGTGCTTCTAACGCACCCCCTGCCCCCATTTTTCAAATTTTCCTTTAACACCAACACCACATCCCTCCTACAACCTTGATCTCGCACCCCCTGCCCCCATTTTTCAAATTTTCCTGTAACACCAACACCACATCCCTCCTACAACCTTGATCAGAGTAGACTTCTGAGATCACCACTGGGGCATTAACATAATCACAGTTTTATAGCAAAAATAAATATATATATATATATGTATATATGTGTATATTGGCCAAAACATATCAAATACTGCTCTATTAGAAACATAAAGTTTAATTTACTTTACATGGTTAACACGAAAGTTGTTGACTACCTGTCAAGGGTGTCCTGGAATTTAATGCATTTTTTTATATTTAAAAAGTTTGTCATCTAATTCCCCTATGCTCATGACACAGATTCAAGAAATGTTGATATCACCAAGTGAATATAATAATAATTTATTAAACTCTATGTTTCTACTGGAACCATATTCGGTTTAATTTGACGAACAAAATAGTTTGTTATGAAAACTGCAAACACACTGAGCTTTGCTCGCGTCCCCTACGTCTCCTCCTTAATTGCAGGTCATGTGTCGTAGTGGGACGTAGACCGGAAGTACACGCGATATCTGTTGGGGTAATGGCCCGAGGACAATATACAGTAGTCCAGACCTTACAAGGAGGTACTTCCTGTGCACTACTCTCACACATAGTGGACACAACATTTTACTTCTCTCCGGGGACTGTACTACTCTCACACATAGTGGACACAACATTT
>CABFOV010011495.1:0-13502 GCA_902141375.1 Timema poppense | reverse complement strand
AAACTCACTGTAAAACATTGTGTATTTTCTTTTATTATATTATTATGCCCGTGCGAAGCCGGGTTGGGCTGCTAGTCTTCAATAATTTAATGAAAATATTTTTAAGGTTGATCCGAATATTTTCTAATAACGATTTTTCCCACCCCCTTCTCCACTGGTCTCTCTCTATCTACCTCCCCCCCGGTGCTTCTTAACTCTTCCCTCCCTCCTTATTAAACCACACGTACCTTAAGACCTTAACACACTATTTGATGTATATGTAATAGTTTCTAAGTGCCATATTTACAATTCAACCCCTCCCCTGTAAGCCACTTATGCGGAAAATTTAACGATTTAGAATTTAATGAAAAATGTATCCAGATATGTCACAGTCACCCCCCACGCTGATGAGATTTTTTTTAATCAATAGACTATCTTAAACTTTTAAATTAGATTTTAGTTTTAGTAGATTTTATGTTAAAATCAATAGCTACAAAACAAAATAAAAGTCATGGAGTGTTAGTGTATAACTTTTATGTATACTTTCCAAGTAGCACACTAAACATTAATACTTGTAGGTCCACGTTTAAGATGAGCTCGGTGAATAAGTCCAAAACATTATGTAAACAATTATTTAGTTATTCTTATTATCTCATCAATTAAAAACATTAAAAATCGTTTTAATAATTATTCCAGGTGTTCTTAGCACATTTCTGATATTCCCAAAGAACAATTTAGTTACCTAGCTCATATATTAGTAGTTCTATAAACAATAGTTGCCGCTGGTTCTATTAAAATAAATGGTACTATCCACCGCAGTCTTTCTCTCTATTTAATCTACAATTAAATACATTTACTAAAAAAACATCTCATAAATAAATAATATACTGTGTTGCAGAAACACTATACAAAAGAGTACACATTAAATAATTCACAATGTTACAGAAACATTGATAGAAAAGGAATATCTCTCTCCATTAAAGAGTTTAACACTCTATTACATATATCATAGTATTTTATTTAAAAAAATGTGTTGCATTAAAGCTCAGAAATGAAATTTAAAAAAATTATGGTATTTTTATTTTGTATGGTACTAGAACAATACAAATATCAATACAAACATAAATTATTTTCTATATCAAGTAGTTGCGAAGATATTATCAACTTTGTAAACTTCCAAACATTGTAAACTTCTTTAAAGTAGCATTAAATTCATTTTTAATGGGAAACGAGATTTGCCATTTGATTTGTGATGTTAAGCAATGCTTGGACACAAAATTTAATCAAAAAAGCAGATTTTGAGAGAATAGATTTTCCCCTTGTTTACCCTCAGTTAACTACCTTTAATTTTACGGTTAGATATCTGTATTAGGGAAAATTGCAACCGGTAAAACTATGCCTTCCCAGAAAAAAAAGGGAAAATTGTGCCCTCCTATCAATCATCACAACATTAGGTGGGAAAAGTGCACCCCACACACTGTTTTACACACTTAAAAAACAAGTACACCCAAGGACCTAACAAAGTGCTTGAAGAGTCTAACCTAGATTCAAAAAATGGAGTAAAAGGTCATCAATAATTAGTTTGGTAACCTCAATTTACACGTTCACATCAAATGCTTACAGATTCATTCTAATCTTTATTTCATTGAAAAACCTAACCATAACCTAACCTAACCTAACCTAACCAACAGGCAAAGAGACAAGTGCGATGAATCGATGTAGTTTGACCTCCTCAAGACCTTATGCTGTGCGATGAGTCGATTTGAAATCCCCACACTCCTAAAGAAAACGAAGCGATGAACCAATCTACGCCGGTAAAAATGGTAGAGTCGTGAAGAAAGTGAGAAAAGTGCGCCCACATGACCTTGTTAAAAACTATTTAGGCGAGACAGACAAGGTCATGTGGGTGCTCTTTTCCCAATTATTAATGTGATGATTCATGTGAGGGCACAGTTTTCTCTTTTTTCTGGGAAGGTGTAGTTTTCCCGGGTGCAATTTTCCCGACACCGGATATCTAATTTCCAGAATTCTTCGAGAAACCTTATGAAAATCCTAGATACCAAGTCTTAGCCCGATCGGTAAAATTTGTTACAGCTCTAGTTTGAGGTAAAGAAAGACAGACAGACATACGAACAGATGTACAGAAAAACAACTTTTATGGTTTCAGGTCATAAAACGTCGACATTTATCAAAATCTAGAGCTCAACTTTTTTGACAATCATAATAGACCCTAGGTATTTCTCTTTTAGAGGGGTTGATAGAAAGTAAAAATATTAAGTACTTCATGCTAAAAATTATGTAAAATATTGTCAATTTTTCTATTTGGATTTAAAGTCTTCTTAAAACACATAAATACGTTGTTTGGACTAGGTTTAAATAATGACCCTGACTAATTTCATTCAAATTGGTCGACGAATTTGGCCTTAATAGTGTATAAAACAAATAGACAAAATTATTCCAAACTGTTTAGCTATGAGGTTACTTTTATTCCGATCAGTCAATTAATATTTAATCTCAAAATATCTCAAAATATAATTTTGACACTCTTCTAACTTTACATCCCGAAATAAATCACTCCTCTTTGTGATATAGTGTGATATTCCCCCCTTCCCCTCCCCAAGAATCATATATTGTATGTGAATAACACATTCTATTGTAAATATAACCTATGAGTAACATCTCTTTTTTTATAGCCTTCAGCCAGCGACCTCTTAGTAGTGACACATGAGCTTCGTGGGGATGACGTTAACTACGACATCTGGCGGATATCATGCAAACTACAAGTATTTTCAGTCAAGGGCGCCTCCGTATAAATTGCATTTTATTGTCTCTGCTCTGTCTTCTCGATATATTCCAGCACGGTTTTACGATAAAGTCTGTCTATTACCTACCAGGACTCATTTTGAAACGTGGATTTGAAAATGTATTTCAAGAATGTGCTTAGGAAACTATAAAAACATTTTATCTTTTTTTATAGACATAAGATGTATTACCAAGGAAAGTACTACTAAAGTACGTTCCCGAATCTTTATTATTTTTCAACAACGTTTTAAAACATGTCAGTGATGCCTGATTAAAAAAAATTAAATCACTTGTTAGTACCCATTATGGCTATACTCTTACACTAATTAAGTTGGTGAAATAAGGATTAAGTATATGTTAAGGTGACACTTTAGAGGAAACGTACCCAAATTTGGCTGAAAGGATAGTGGGAAACTATTTTTTTTAAACACTTCAGTAAACCTGATCAAGATTTGAACCCCGATATATCCATCACTGGAAATCTACTCGGACACTAGCGTGACATTTTAGGCCATGTTTTCATTGAAGGCCTACCCTTATTTGTCTTGGCTTCATTTCTTTTACATGTTCGGGCTATACGCTTGTGCACAAATTACGTTAATGGGTAAGAAATAAGAATGATTGAATTTAGAGGAAGTGAACCCATATTTGCGTGAAGATAGAGTGGGAACACTTTTAGGAAAACCACCCTCAGTAAGCCCGACTGAGATCGAACCACGATCCCACAGTGATCGATAATCTGGTATATTGAAAGGGATGCCATGAGGCCATTGAAGCGGGTCTTATTTAATTTAATTAATAAAAGTAAATAAAAGTAAATGTAATATAGAATTTAGAGAAAATGTAACCATATTTGAAAGGAGGGATAGTTATAGAAATATTTATCAAAAATACCCATTACCAGTGTACCTTGCCAGAATTAGAACTCAAAATTCCCCTTCATTGGAATACCATATTAAGGCCCGTTCCCATTATGCGTGTTTGGACGTATTCGGCTCGTAGATTGCATTATAATAGGTCGTGGGACCGATAGATGCCCGTTGGCTTGGTACGGCTCTGGCGTTCCTGTGAATTTTCGGTAAATGCTTGAAACATCAAAGGCCTGTGGTTAGTCTAATGACGAGCTGGTAGTCCACCGTATGCCGCGCCAGAACCACGTCACATCGACATACACGAGTAGAGCCAACCACGCGTCGTGGGAATGGTTAGGCTCGTATATCTACGAACCACAGGCTAGCGGATTTACAAACCACGAGCCGTTCGTGACTTTCCATACAACAGGTCGTGGGAACAAGGCTTAGTCTAGTATGACGTATGGTTCATGAGCTCAACTAAGCGGCTGTGCGGTTAATCGGTGTGTGAAATGTGAATCAGTGTCTGTGTGGTCTAATGTTTCAGCTTTGCAAAATATTGGATTATTGTAGTGGGGATGTTTATGTTAGAATATCGTCCAGGTATAGTTGGAGAATCAATGTATATCAACGTTGAAGTTGCCATTCATTGTAATTGTGGCACTGCCCGTATGTAGGGGGCCACATTTCAACTAATTTAAAGTTGAACCTGAACATTGCAAGGTCATGATCATCATCACGGGACGAATCCTTGATATATCAGTGGTAGAGCATTGGCGTGTTATTTTTCAACTAATTTCAATTAACAATTTGAGTCGTTTTCACATTCTCTCTCCATGCTAACTCGTGTGCAATCTCTTGGACTTTACTCGTCACCGTTTTCTTAGTGATTAAGCTGTTATATATATACTTTTAATTTCTCGCTATCTTACAGATAGAGAAAGTATTGTGATCGTAGAAAAAAATCAAGCTCGAGATTTTGATGAACCTCGACGTCTCATGACCCCCCCGAAGCCGAAAAAATGGTTTTCGAATTACCTTCTGTCTGTCGGTTTGTCTGTCTGTACCCCCGACTAGAGCCTTAACCACTTTACCGATCGGGCTAAAACTTGGAATCTAGGGTATTTTTGTATTTGGATGTCTAAACCTATAATTAAGGGTAGTTTACTGAAGGGCAAAATGAGAAAAAGTTGATTTTCTTAAAATCGGCTTTAACTATTTCATTTATAAACATTTATAAATACTCTAAACAAAATGGCTACTGTCAATACTTCGGCAAAATGAATTTAATAGCTCCGGTTTAAGCGTTACTTCTCCCTTTTTATCATATCTTCGAAACTATTTGAGATATTAAATTACTTATCATTACAAATATGCAGTTCAATTTATATTACAAATATTTTATTCGAAACATATTTTTATAAAACCAATGACTTTAAAGCTATACGCAAATATATATATATATATATAAACCTTTCTAGCACCAAAGGTAAATTATTGCGACAGTAAAAAAAAATCTTAACTGAAATGTTGATGGATATCGACGTCTCATGACCACCCAAACCCTAAAAGGTTGTCTTTTAAATGCTGTCTCTTTGGGTGTCTTTTAAACCCCAAAATTAAGAGTAATTTAGTAAAAAAGCAAATAGTAATAGTAATGCAATAACTATAAGATGTGCAACCCATAATAAAATGTCGAAAATTTAAACCAGAAGTCGACATTTTAATACAAAGTATTAACCCTTTAGGATCCAATATCAATATTTCTACTTTCTCGCTACCTTGCAGTTATGTGATTGTCAAAAAATTTGAACTCGAAATTTTGATGGATGTCGACGTCTCATGACCCCCCTAACCCTAAAAAGTGGTTTTTGCAACTCCATTTATCTGTGTGTCTGTCGAACCATAAAATCACTAGCAGTTCACTAGAGGATTAAAAGAGAAACATTCTATATTCTAAAAATCAGCTATAACGATTCTATTTCTCTCATTTTAGACTCAATAGTCAATATTTACCTATTTTATTGGTCGAAATTTATAAAAGAGAAATTTAATAGCAATGCGATAACCATCATATGTGCACCCCCTAGTAAAATGACGAAAATTTTAGCCGGAAGTCAAACTTTTAATACGAAATATTGACCCTCGCTGACCCTAAATCGATATTTTTTACTGGTCCAAATATACAAATGAAGATGTTACTTCTATAAAAAATAAAATTATGAAATTTAAAACTATAAATAAAAGAATGTTTTACTTATATCTAGCGCAATTTGTTCTCGGGTTTGCTAGTGTATATTATATTACGAATTTTGAGTAAATATCTCAATTTCTAAACAATAGAGCGATAAATTTGGTGCGGAGTTCGGTACAATTTTTTTAGCTTATGAACTATTTTAAAACCGACTAGAACTAACAAACGAAAATAAATCGTCCATGTAAAATTAAATAAAAATTAAGATTTGTTATAAATTTAATTACAAAATAAAAATAAACAAATTCATAAAAGTTTTAAATTTAACTCTCGGGAGATCTGCAATATAGGAGACAAATATAATGACTTTTCACTTTTAAAATATGTAGGCTTAACAAGTACTTAGGTGGTCTTATAAAATCTAATAATTATTTTAGTTAACTAGTTTGGTTAAATATCTTATTTTTATAACATTTCAACTAACTTATTCTGAGCTTAGTTCAAATCTTAACTGTATTAACATTTATCTATAGTCTAAATTTCAAAGTTTGTGGCAAAATTAACCAAACTTACGAATATGTTCTTTTCCTCCAACTTTTATATTAGCTAAAAAAGTACTCGTTTATGAAAAAAGTAGCCTGATCTCCTATAAAAAGTACCATAATATACTGAAAACATGGCTCAAAATCTGTACGAATAATTTCTTGAAGATATAACGGGAGCATTTAGTAATACGTAGTACTAAAAAATAAATAAATATCTTCTCCAAGGTAGTGTTAGATTAGCCCGACACCTTAGTTAAATAGGTAGAGTGTCCCAAGTTCGATTACTGGCATGGCCGAAAATTTATAATTAATGGAAATGTGGGTTTTCCTTGTCTTATTAAAAAATTGACGGCTGGGCACTGGTTATTGTGCCTGTCCTAGTCTTAAGATGGATTATAAGCCATATGAAGCTACGACAGGCCTAGGCAGCTGGTAGTTAAAAATATTTGGCTTGAATAAAAAACCGATCCAGGGCACAGGCTGGAAACAATGTAAAGTAAAGTAAATCGAGCGTTTAGGTGGAATGAAGTGAGTTAACGATATAAAACTCTCACTTCTAGAAATAACAGATTAACAGTGACTCTTAATGTTAGTTTAAAAAGCCGTGTCTTCCAAGTAAAACAAATCAAACAAACCACTTCTGTGGTTACTTTGTCTAAGACACTACTATTGCAATAGAATTGACAGCCTATTACAGGGAGATAAAGGTTCGATTTCCAGTCTGGTGTATTATGTTGGTCTTTCCTTGGTTGTTTTCCCCCTGTCCCTCCAGGAAAGTGCGGGCACACTTCTTATAAATTCAACCGTACTTATTTCTAACAGATTAACGTAATTAGTACATAATATTAGTGTGTCCCGAACGGGTAGTAAGATGCGGTGCTAAAAAAATGAACTAAAATGAAAATCATTTAAACTAAATGGAATTTAAGCTCCGCATGTGTTGTCTTAAAGTTATCAAAGCTTTAGTTAAAAATTAAATTGTTAATTTAAGTTTACTAGTTTCAATATTTATATAAATAATTAATTATTGAAACAAAAATACACTGAATTTTTTTTTTTACTAAATAAAAATATTATAATCCTTTTGATATGCCGATATCTAATACATCATGGATGTATTTTATAATAATTTGTATAAGTAATATAGTATTTCTCTTTAATGAAATTACAAATATCATTAATATTAATATTATAAGAGAGATCAAAAATCAATAGTAAAAAAATTTTTTTACACTTCACATATTCGGTTGGAACCCTAATTTTCCCTATTTAATTTAGAGCTTTTTTTATCTCAGCGAATAGGTCAAAATAAAAAGTTTGTCACCTAATTGGACGTGTCGAGTACTGGCGGATCCTTTGAAGTGTGTTGTAACCCTTTTAATAATGAACGAGGAACTGACTGCGTGTGTGTTTGTGTGCAAGACCAGTGAACAGGCCTTCCTGTAAATTGTATCCCTAGGGAGGCCCATTTTCCACCTGCTAGGTCTGTCCCCATCCACGCGTATTGTAGACCACGAAAGGACGCATTGTTTGGTCCCATAACGAGATATGTCCACTTAATGGTGGTATCGAAGGAGACGCGAGAAAATTTTTAAGTGTTTTTACCATGTGTTATTTTTGCTAAAATAAATAAAATATTGCTCCAGTACAAACTTAAAGTTTAATTTTCTTCACATGTCGATATCACTAATTCCTGAATATTTGTCATGAGGATAGTGGTATTAATGGAAAACTTAAAAAAAAAGATAAAATGTTGTCATTAAATTCCTAGGACACCCTCGGCAGGTATTAAAGAAATTTCAAGGTCACCATGTGAAGAAAATTAAATTCTATGTTTTATTGAAATGATACTGTATTTATTTTGGCCCAAAAAGAAGTTTTGCCATTAAAATGGCAGGAACACTGACTTTTTCTCGCATTCCCTTCCATTCCACCTTAAGACTGCTACTTAAGGTATCTTAAGGGGCTACTATTGACATGAGTGCTGTGGGTTGGTCACCCCTGGTTTAAGATGTCATACTAGACTAGTTCAGTGGTGGTGAGGAGATTGGTATTCAAATCCCGCCTCGATATACTGAGCTTTATTTACAAAATGTCTCCCAATTTCCTCCACGTAAATTCAGCTAAATTTACTTTAAATGCTATCCTACAACCCTTACTTTCTTTGAGTAGATATGTGATAACTCCGGACGGTTAGTAAGACGTAGATTATGAAATAATGGTTATTATACTGTTCAAAAGTCGATGCTTTTGGGTAAATACCATTTCCTGATTAAATAAATGGTTAAGTTTCAAAATATTTCGGACTCATGTTTTTTTAATATTTGGTACATCCTCTTCGGCGGCGATTCATGAAAATGTTTTATATATGAAACAGTGGGTCTGGAATAGGGTCAACTTTGCCTCGTGAGGACAAATGAGGAGCTACTTGAATACATAATTAGCATAGCATGTCTCAGTTGCCACGCGGTCTAAAGCGCTGCTCTCGTGTTAGCCTAGTCTGCCGATGATGGGGAGACCGGGGCTCGATCACAGTTGAGTGCATTGGGGGTGTTTTTCTTAAATGGTTTTCCACTCCCCCTTCATGCAAATATGGTTACATTTAATCCAAATTAGTTCTTCCTAATCCTTACACACATTATTGTAATTAGTACATAGGCGTATAACTCAAACTGGTAGTAAGACGTGGTGTTTAAATACGATAAAAAAATAAGTTGCAGTTCTTTTCTAGAAAACTGAGATTATTGGCTAGAGGTTTCGTTGTACTAACCACATGACACCCTATATCCGCAAATGTTGGTATTATCATCGCTAGTGGGCTCATGTCTAAGAGTTTATTTTTTATTTTTCGGAGTAAACTTTTGACATAATTTCTTACATACAATCCATTTACCCTTAACGATAGTAATCTTATCTTAACGGATTACACTTTTAAACTCATCTTATAAGCTACACAATAGTGGAATAATCAAAGGGAAGCTTGCTACCTTACAGGCTAAAAGGAGACATAAACTGCATTATGGTTTATTTTTTCTTTATAGTCAATGTTAAAGGTGGGTATTGAAGGGATGCGAGAAAAGATAAATGTTTTTGCAGTTTTTATAGAAAAGCATTGTTTTGGCCAAAATATGTAAAATATTGTTCTAGTAGCAACGTTTGATTTAATTTTCTTCACATAGTGATATCAAACGCTGTTAAATATTTGTCATAAGCTTTGCGACATTAGATGATAAGCTTTTCAAATTTAGAGCAAAAGTTGGTCATTAAGTCCAAGGCCATCTTTAACAGAATTTTAACAACTGTTATTATTATTATTATTATTATTATTATTATTATTAGCACCGCGTCTTACTACCCGTTCGGGTTATACGCACTTACGCTAATATGTAATGGTAGGGTGATTGTGAGATGAAATGGAGGACCNATTATCATTATTATTAGCACCGCGTCTTACTACCCGTTCGGGTTATACGCACTTACGCTAATATGTAATGGTAGGGTGATTGTGAGATGAAATGGAGGACCTACAGTTTAACGTGGAATCCAAACCACGGTGGAGGCCTGGCATTACCCACATTCACAAGTTGTGATTAATACACGTCTTGTCAGACGTGAAGGAAGGGTTTGGCAAACAGATAAATCTGTGCCGGGACCGAGGATTGAACCCTGGACCCCAGCACAGAATTCCGACACCTTATCCCTAGACCACCAGGTCACCTAATAACTATTGATATCATCCTATGAAGAAAATTAAACTAAACGTCGCTACTGGAGCAATATTTTATTTATTTTTGACTATAAAGTGTTTTAGTATAAAAACTATAAAATCACTGGCCTCTTATCACGCCCTCTTTCGCCACAGCTTAATCTATACCCTATACTTATAAAAAAGAATAAAATGTTGGACCCAAGTGATTTCTCTAAAACTTCTGGCTAAGGATTTGCCTACCCATAAATGCACGGTTCTAAACAAAAAAAAGTTTTTAAATTTTTTTAAAATAACTTAACATTGTTGTTTTTTATTTATTTTAGTAACATATCTGGGCATCTTTCATAATTGTTATGGAATTTTCAAACCATTGCTAAAAATAGTTATTGAAATATTTTCGTTAAAATGTTTCCATTTCAATGCATTTTAAATGGAAAAACAAAAATTATTAATTGATTTATTTATTTTCTTTGTACAATTAAGCTAGAGTGTTTGTTTATAACATATTATTTAATGAATATTTTCTTTTCTTTTTAAACGTATTTTTTAATTTGGGTTAGCTTCAATAATCACGATGCTATTGAGCTCTAACAACTCCCAAGTCGACACTCTAGTCAAAATACATAGTTTTAAATACAACATTTCCTTTTACAAATAGTTGTCTTAGTTGATAATAGGTGCCGTTATTATGATCGTTACCCATTTACAAGCTAGTATCGTTTTGCAAGCGTTGGCTAACCTGCTGTATCGGAATTCAGGCGGCAGTGGAGGGTTAAGCTAATCTCGGTGACCTTCTTGAGTCAAAGAAACATTAATACCATGTGCATTGGGATAAGAAGGGCCAATGTCCAATCATGAAGATTTGAGTAATTAAATATAAACATCTTAATATATTAAGTAAATAAACTACTCACAAAGTCCTAACTGCTGTGTGAATAAAGATAGTTGTTCCCAACTTACTTCATTGAGAGTATTATCCGAAAATGTTTTCACTATCTTCGCCAACATACTGCAACCTCTCGATTGGTATAGCTTGCTTGCAGGCTGACAACATGGAGATATTACTAAAGTTAAAATCTACAAATAGGATGAAAAATTATTCTCAAAAACATTTATTTCTGGAAAATTGTGTAAATGCTATAGATGTTTGAAAATTGTAGACACCGTATTAAATAACAGATATACACTTCAGTGGCCGAGTGGTCTAAGGCGTCTCTCCAGTGTTAAATTTGCCTGCAGATAGCGGAGAGCTTGGGGTTCAAATCCTGGTCGGGTCTACTGAGGGTAGTTTTTCCTAAATTGTTTCCCCGTCTCCTTACATAAAAATGCTGGTAGATAACCTCTCAAATGCTTCCTTACTCATTACTACCCAATTAGATTATCATATATGCATATAACATAAACAGGTAGTATGACACGGTGATATGAGTAATAAAAATAACAGATATATTTATAGTCAAAATTGTTTTAGTCTTCGAAATGAAACTGCTTTTTAAATATTTTATTGCCTCTTTAGCCTTTAAAGTTTAAAAATTAATCAAAGTACACTGGCTAAATTTAGCACATTAAATTTGAGTTATTATTGTATTCTACCTGCCTACTAATAAACGCAAATAAATGGTACGACAAAATCGTAAGTTACATACTCTCTCGTATAGGTTATAATAGTTAGTGACAAAATCTTCAAAAATGAGTTATCTCTAATTCTACCTTAAATAATTTTTTCTATAAAAAATAAGTATACAGTATTATTTATCACTACCCTCCGCAGATATTCGTTTAAAAAAAATAGTTCAAGACTTTTAAAAAGGTGATCTATAAAGCAATGACCTGAGTTCGTTTCTACTCTGCTCAATAACATGACCCGGCTGCTAGGCCTTGTATCTATGGCCCATAGTTTTTATTGCAAGGGAGCCATCCTTTAATTACACAAGGCTTTTCTTACGTGATTTTAAATCCTCCCTCCCACACGTAAGCTCCCTCCCACCTCTATAGCTTACGTATTTTTTTAAAGATTGGGTAAGTCATGTTATTTTAATCGTTTAGCTATTTTTAGACATGAGGATTGGCAATATCCCACTTTGGTGGTCACATGGTCTAAGGAGTCACTATCTCAATAGACTAGTCTGCCGATGACTGGGAGATTGTGACTTAATCATGATTGGGTGATATTTCCTAAATATTTTCCCACTCTCTCTCCACGCAAATGCGGGTATAATTCCTCTAAATTTAAACGTATTCATCCCTAACCCACTGGCATAATTAGTTAATACCTAAATAAGCAGAATTAACTAAAGAAATGTACCCACATTTGTGTGGGAAAGTAGAAGGAAACGTTTGAATAAGATATCACCAAAATACCTTCAGCAGGGATTTGAACCCCCAGAGAGAGGTGTCTAGCTGGCTGGGATGGAAAATCTAATTTTTCTGCTCGAGAGTATGATTGTATCTTGACGTTTTATCTTCCCACGTTTAGTCCAACTTGATCGCCTACACACTTTACGGTCCGGCACTACACTTCTTATCTCTATCAGTTCTAGGAAAAGTCTGCTTGCAGCCTCGGCTGATTACCGGTCAGCCTCCCAATTGTAAACAAACCAGTTATTCTGCCAAACTGATGGCTGTAATCCACCAGTTTGTATAACGTTAGCAACGCCATCTATTTTGAGAGCTGAAAGCTCAACACACTGCCAGATAGGGTAGGCAGAGCCTTAAAAGGCCATAAAATGCTATACTGACTCTTGAGTTTGAATGAAAACATAATATTTCTGTTTATATTTTCATGGATGTTATTTCACAGAGGTATATCGAAAAGAATATTGGAATTATTAGACGTGTAGATATGTGACTTGCTTTTCCACATGATGGATACAACCGGTTTTGTAGTATTTGATACGCGTCTCTCCATTTAGGACAGTGCAATAGTAAACATCTGTATTCCTGTCAGAGGTGCTACACATGGTTGAATGAGTTGGATCCTTCTCTCTATGTGTTCTTTCTCTCTCTGTCACACTATTTAAGCCCCACCCTTCTGGTGTTGTCTCCCTCAGTTGTGTTTACAGTTCTCGGACCTATATGACAAGAGTAATCTCTATGAAGTATTGATTTCAAAAGGGGTAACCTTGGAAATTATAGACAGCGGGTATTGGTTATCGTTGATAAATGAAGGGGCTTTCGGGTATTTTGTATGATTTTATATTTTGCTTAGGATTTGAGTAGTTTCAGAGGCTTTAAACACATTTTAATTTTAGCATCGCGTTCCACTAACCGTTCGGATTATACGTATATGTACTAATTACTGGTGACCTGGTGGTCTAGGGGTAAGGTGTCAGACTTCTGAGCTGGCGGCCGGGGTTCAATCTCAGGTCCCGGCACAGATTTATCTGATTACCAAACCCTTCCTTCACCTCTGACAAGACATC
>CABFOV010011494.1:0-13509 GCA_902141375.1 Timema poppense | reverse complement strand
TTTAAGGGATGGATTTTGTTAATAAGGGGGTGGAGGGGTAGAGAAGAGGGAAGGACGTGCAAGTTGGCGTGATGGTTCCGTTCATTACATTGGTGCTCATTAATTATAACTAACAGCGCCTGTAACTCTTAGCTTTTTTTTGTACCCTTTACTTTCAACTTTTCCTATATCCTCTGCCTCACTCCCTCTTTCACGGAGAACCTCGCTGGTAACAAAATATAATAATAGAAAGAGCCGACACATGGTACTGCTTTGTTTACAATGAATGAATCAACAGAGACACATATGTTCTGACGTGCGCGAGCTATCGGCGATTGGAAGAGTAGGAGAGTAGGAGAGAGTTGGAAGGATAATAGGAGGGTGGAAGAGATATGGAAAATTAGAGAAATGGGTGGACGGGGAGGTGATATGAGCCTGGGCACAGGGAAATTCAGGACAAGGCAAATAGATTTGCGATGATGAGATGTGGAGCCAGTGAAAAGTAGAAATAGAAGAGATTTTTTTACCCGTTAGCGTTTCTTGCTTCGGAAGATTCCCATACAACAGATGTGTGGCCGATTGTGTACAAAGAAATACTTAGAGCAAATATTTTGTTTCATAAATTTATTTATTTAAAACATACCATACCGTATTATTAACAATAATTGGCACTACCCAGTTGTACTGTACATACATAGTATGAATTGGTAAAAAAAATCAGTTGACTACACTCAAATATTATTTTATTTAAGAAAAAGAACATGAATTCTAACTTATTATTTAAATCCTATAACCCCTTTTAAACCAAAAAATTAAAACTGTTTTCAAAATATTTCAAATTTTCAAACATTAGTCGCCATTAAAATACCCTACAAATGAATCCCTCCACCCCCGAAAAACCCGTATGCAGTGTCATTCGCATGACAGACATTCCCAAGATATCCTTTCCAAACAATTTTTTATTTAGTTAGACTTTTCAAAAATCAGTCCTTAGTAAACTATACTTCATTTGAGGGCTAGAATAAATATAACAACAACGTGGTATCAGCATACTACAGTCACATAAATATTGTATAAAGTTTGAACAAAATTCTTAAAATATTTTCAGCAGAAGAGACAGATGACAGGCATAAAGAAGATCTTCTTTTTATAGAGTTTAAACTATTTGGTGGTCACATGGTTTAAGGAGACATTCTCGTAATAGGTTGGATTGCCAAAGACTGAAAGTTTGGGGGTCAAGTCTTAGTCAGATCATATACTGAGGGTGTGTTTTCTCTAATGGTTTTCACCTCTACCTCCTCTCAAATGCTTGTTTATTTTGAATGTCTCTCCCTCTCATCCTGATTCCATTGGCGTGATTAGTAAATTCATAAAATGTAATAAGGTGGACTGGATAGAACTAACTCAAGATAGGGATAGGGTGTAATGAAATGGAGTTGATAGAACTATCTTAAGATAGAGATAGGGTGTAGTGAGGAGGACTTGATATAACTAACTCAGGATAGGGATAGGGTGTAGTGAGAAGGACTAGATATAACTAACTCATGATAGGGATAGGGTGTAGTGAGGAGGACTTGATATAACTAACTCAGGATAGGGATAGGGTGTAGTGAGGAGGACTAGATATAACTAACTCAGGAAAGGGACAGTTATCGTTCTTGGAAGTGCATCAATGATATTTTAAGCTCTTATAAATGTCATAGAGTAGTGAGTGTTAATTATAAGAGAATCAAATAATCCATTTTTAGAATTTTTGTCTGTTTGTTCGTTGCCAGTAAACTCAAAAAGTACTCATTGGATGGAGACGGGACTTTCTAGTTTGTACTAATATTTCCGGGAATCAGGTAAGCTATCTCATCAGCGAGCGAACAAGTGTCGATAAAACCGATAGTAGTTAGATGGCTGGTTGGTGTGGGCACAAGGGATGTTAGTAGTTAGATGGCTGGTTGATGTGGGCACAAGGGATGGCATAATATGCATATTATGCTCCAAACAAGGGGATGGAGTGGTTGAGTTCGGGCTTCTTTTGGAATCTTTGTAAGTGCATCAACAACTGCTCCCCACTTGTTTTAATCTTGATTACGTTAGTGCTGCGAACAATATTCTTTATAACTGTTTGGTATTAAACATGCGGTACAATTTTGTTTGGTGTAATAAGGTTGTATCTGTGGAGTGCTTCTTTCAATTTACCTGATTTATGTTTGTTAAATAATAGGTGTATTTTTTTTCATATTTCATTGCAACAATGCCTCCACGTAAGAGTAATAATATTGATACAAGGACTGCATTCATCTAAACTATCTATTTTAGTGTTCATTGCAACAATGCCTCCAAGTAAGAGTAATAATATTGATACGAGGACTGCATTCATCTAAACTATCTATTTTGGTGTTCATTGCAACAATGCCTCCAAGTAAGAGTAATAATATTGATACGAGGACTGCGTTCATCTAAACTATCTATTTTGGTGTTCATTGCAACAATGCCTCTAAGTAAGAGTAATAATATTGATACGAGGACTGCATTCATCTAAACTATCTATTTTAGTGTTCATTGCAACAATGCCTCCAAGTAAGAGAACCACTACTAGCGTACTTGCGTTTAAGTAATAAATTTAGGAACGTTTTCGGTTATTTTATGGTTTAGATTGCAAATTAGGTTTATTTAGTTTTGTTTCTTAGATAGCTGAAAAATAATTAATTTAACAAACTTCAATCCAGGCAAAGCCGTGGCAGAAACTAGTGGTTGGCTCATAACATTTACAATTAATAATTTTATGTCATTAGTTTATCTCTTTATTTGCTTAGATATTTAGTTTTACACACAGGTATTACCATATACTACTATCAGCGTTGCTTGGATTGTCTGTCAAGCAGATACTATGGTGGACATATTTTCAGTAATTTTCGTTAATTTAAGTACAGTACAACAAGTTTTTCACATATTATGTTTTTAGGAGTAGTGCCAAAATATAAATTTTTCTTACCACATGAATGTTTTGTTAGCAGTGATGTTGCCAAGTTTAGTAGAGCTTCATCATATCATTCAGGTTTTATATACTGATTGAATGTGAGATATTTATCAACTAAAAAAAAGGTTAATGTAGTTTTATTTTTACATTGTTTTATGTTAGTGTATATACTTTATTATTTGTATTTTTTTTTATCACCGCGTCCTACAACCTGTTCCCATTATATGCACATATGATCATTAATCTATGGGGTTGGGGATGAGGGAGGAAGCAGTTTAGGGGTTAGTTACCCTCATCTGCGTGGAAGGTGAGTAAAATACCATTTAGGGAAAACCTCCCTGATTAGACACAATCGGGATTCTAACCCCAACATCCCCCTCTTAAACAAGCCCAGTCCAACACGAGGGTGACGCCTCTGAGACCATTAGGACACTGAGGTGGGTAGTATATCTACTAAAGATGTGTACGTTAGTACAAGCAATATTGGGTACTAATACTAACAAAGTGTGTAAACTACTGATTGCCGCTACAGTCCATAACTGAGACAGTCCAGTGGTGTCACTGGTTGTTATGGACCTTTGTTTTACGTTTGAAAGTCTCGAAACTTAACCTATTTAACTCTACGCACCACGTCCAGGCTGTTCGAAGTACGAATTGGGAATAGGAATGGCAAGTTTAGAAGAATGGCACCCCCATTTACGTGGACCGTGAGTAGAGAACATATAGATAAAAATTAAAACTAATCTCAGTACATCCAGCTGTGATCTTAACACTGACCTCCACTTCATGGGCAGCACCGACAATATGAGGGGGACTTTACAACTATTAACATTTCAAATCTCTAGTATTTTCCCAACCAAAATTTCCTATGTTACTTATGCTCAGGCTGGATATTATAGAAAATATTTATGTATCAAATGAAGGTATTTGAACATGACTTAGAAACTAGCTTAATGGTTAATCAATTACTAGGACATACAAAAAAAAATATATTGTCATCCACTCCATCACTTTGAAGTAGAAACACCAATTATAAAAATGATATTGTTTGTGGGCCTACCAGGAATTGAATCCGAGATTCTTATGTAAGTAGACAAATATGTAACGGATTGAGATAGAGTGATTTAGTCTTACAAATTTAAATATCAGTATTGAAGATCCAAATATTTAGTTTCCATTATATCGGTAAAATATACTTGAAATTAAATATTTGTGTGTGGCCTATCAAATATAATAACCTTATTGGTGAACTATCAGGTAATTCATCTTTATCCGCTCTTTATTACGTAACATTTGTGCTTATACTATTATTTAAGACGTCTTATTTCCGAAACTTGTTGTGAAGTTTGGTTTATACTATGTTTATTCCCACTTTATTTCATTCCTTCCTAATCTTTCTTCTCCTTGCTCTCCTTTACTACCTTCCATTATGTATTCTCTTTTGTTAAACACTCATTATTTGACTGCCTCTTCATTTGCCTCGTATGATCCTTATTTAACTTCATATTTATATTTTCGTTCCTCGTCCCCTCTGTTCTTCTCCCATATCCACCCAGTTTTCTCCCATCTCTGCCCCCAAAATACTCCTTGTCTCCTGTTATCCCCGCTGTATGTCTCTTTCTCTGTCACTCCCCACTAATCCATCTGCCACCCTTTCTCACCCACCCTCACTTTCTTTGTCTCTCTCTCACTCTAATCCACTTGCTCCCCCTCCCCCCCACTCTCCAAACTCCCGCAAACTCTACCCCCTCGACCCCTTCCACCACTCGTTCTGTTACGGGGAAAAGCTGTCCCGGCGTTCCTTTAATTAACAGAAAGTGGTTCATTAGAGCTTATTCATTAAAGCAAGGAGTAATTAGCGAACTCTAATGAATGCTGTAATAATCTAACAGTGACTATACTGTACTACTCAGACTTTTTTTACAATGTTCTTCCCCCCTTCCCCTCTTCACCCTTTCTCAAGCTAACCTCCTCTCCCCCCCCCTCCCGCTATTTTCGTGGCTCTTGTGTTGTTAACGTTGCCCCGTTTCAACTCTGCTACACCCGGGCTCCACGATTCAGGATTACTTAGTCTACTAATGTAAAACACCTAGACTGTGGAGTCTAGCTCGGGAGTTTTGTTTTCTAATATCACGTATGAAAACAATATTAAACAGGAGAACAAAAACTAACTTTTGTTACTCTGTTGTATTTTTTTTAAATCTATAGAAAGGCCATATTTATTATGTGGGGTTTTTTAGGGGGATGGAGGGAGAGGGAAAAAAGACTCGTTAATGACGAGAAATTTTACTGTAAAGTTATTTGTTTGATGAAACTTTCGTGTACAGGAAATTACAGAAGTATACATTTTGTAATTTTCATCAAAGCCTTTTTTTATATCATATGAATATATATTTTTAAATATATAACGCAGAAACTTTGGCACGGAAGGTAATGTTTGGTAGAGTAGGAACGTTGAAACAACATGCTAGGGCTACCAACACAAACCTAGAAAAGTTTTCAGGAATATGATGATTTCCAACTTTTGAACTTGTCAAGTTCAGACGCGAATATATAACTAACATTAATTTCCCATTTCATTAAACGTTTTGAAATCCTTTTGTGCTGACTGTTGCCTGACGAAAGGTGACCTGGGAGAGCGGGTATGGAACTGTGTAACATTTAATCTAATAAGGTCAACATGAACCTCGCTTGTCATAGCCTAGTTTTATTTTGGTTCAGGTTAAACTTTGATTCGGCAAAGTTATCATGTCTAATTGGATATAAAACACTTTTATTATTTATAAATTCATTCACGTAGAGGGACTAAAGCTCTTTTGCGTTGGACTTGTATTCTACTTGAGGTCATATAATATATATAGTCAATATTCGGCTGTCAGACAATCTCCCATCCCACCTGACCTATCTGTTAATCATACATCGGGAGATTGGATGACTCCCAAGACTGGACTATAAATACCACCTTTAGATGTCATTGAAGGGGAGACCTAAGTTCAAATCCTGCTCTTACCATTTTTTTAGCTTTGTTATTTTTTCCACTGGTTTTCCAACTTCTTTATTCACACCCTCCTTGCTAACAGAAACAAATCACATGCCTTTCCCCTCTGATGGAGGGAGACATTTTACTAAATCGACACGGCCACAGTCCGGAAATAGTTGATGATAGTGGTGCCGGTATAAGGTAACTTGGCGCCCTAGGCGAAAGACCTGTGTTTGACCCCCCACGGTTAACATTTATTCATTTTATTTCTAACACTAGTCAAAAGTCATACCTTTTGAATTCTGATCTATATTCATTCGACACATTTGAAATAGAAAGCAGTCACATACTTTCAAAAGTGAAAAAAACAACAGTATTACATATTTATAGCCAGTAAATTTTACATTAGTAAACCAAATGTTGAGCAATATTTAGTAAAAGTGTAATAAATGAGAATTAACTTGAGTAGGTATAGGAGAACTATAAGACTGCATTGCTAATTTTTTTTTTCTTGCCTTTATCTTTGAAATCGTTGAGACCAGTTCATTTGGGTCAATAGTTTGAGCTATTTCCTGCACTAGAGATATAGTTGACAATCCCACTAGTCTTTATCGTTGCATATAAGAGCGAGTGTGTGTTTATATCAACTTTAATTAAGAAAAGCAGTGCTCACCACTGGCTTCAGATAGAGGCAGTGTCAGTAAGATTCTGAAGGCAATTAATAAACCAGGTACAATGTCTCGTAGAGAAACAAAGGAGCTGTGAGGTTTGATTATAGGTGTTAATATGTGAACACAGACTAGATGAATAATTTTGATTAATTAGATATATATCTTTAACTTAAAATGTTGAGTGAACAATCATCAAACTTGACGACATAAATGAACGTAACAGCTACAGTAGTTCTGCAACAGGTATTGCCCCAACTTGATACCTGTACACAACAACAATAGCGCCCTTTGTGGTTCCAGTTAAAAGAATAAATCTTAGCGGAGTCAATAAACATCGGAGCATTCTCGATACTGCTAACTTGTAAAAATGAGCGATAGAAATTTACTTTTCTTTATTGATTACAAATAGTCAGTTTTAGTATTTAACAGATATAACTATATATTAAAAATAATTAGGTTTCTACGTTAAAGTAATATAAATATAAATTAATATGTAAAAGTGTACCCGCATTTGCGTGGAGAGTGGAACACCTTTTAGAAAACCACCCTCAGTACATCCGGCTGAGATTCAAACCTCAATCTCTCTCTCATCGGCAGTCTCGTCTAACGCGAGAGTAACGCATCAGCCCGTGCGCCCACTGAAGGGGGGTGAAGCATCTTAGATCTGCCGTCGACCATCGTGCTAAAACATTCATCAACTTATAATTAATGTTGACTGGAAGGAACAAAGTATAAGAATAAATTACAAGTTTAACAAATTGGTTTATTAATATTCAAACTTTTCAAAATGAGGTACATAGAACTATAGGATGAAATTATTCAAACCATCCATTGGTTAAACATGATAATATAAACGGTAACAATAATATAAATAGCTCGACAAAAGAGCATCAGCTGTGAAGCACCCAGGTACACCCTTTAACCCACACATATAGGTCATATGTGTAAATAAGAAAGCTTGTAACTCGTTAAAGCACGACAATGACTCATTCGTCAAATAGGATGAAAGGCAGCAACTCTAAGTCAATATAAACGAGTGGCGGTAATCAAATCTAATTACAAATTTATCATACATAACTCTACTCTAGCCTGCTGATTTTGAGGCTTCCAAACATAACACATAATTTCAAATATAAAGAACTAAGCCACATAAATTTAGTCCCATTTTTAAGAAGCTACAAGGAAGGTAATTAACATTAGCTAGCTAGCTAGCTTAAAGAGTTAGACAGTACAATGCTATAAGCTCCTAGCAGAGAAACTATTATTTTACAACTTGTAAACGGTGAGCTACCAGGGATCTAGACGATACAGATACAATGGTCGGACAATTCCTAGATAGTACTGCCCTAGTAATCAATAATATATTTATTCTGTTACTCTGAAAAGGGGACAATAGTACTAGACAAATTAGTGATCATTTTTGACTAACGCCAAAGGCGCCCCTATGGGGCCCTACACAATAGACAAAACCCCGCGGGCCACTTCTATCGATAAGTAGCACTTTTGTGCGTATAAGCCGGACGGGTAGTAAGACGCGGTGCTAATAATAATAATAAGTAGCACTTCCACAGGTTGCATACCGCATACCAGTACACAGTTAGACACATCAGAGACAAGTGTCAGTTACAAACCCAATTAGGTCATGAAACAAAGCAAAATATAACCTGGTATCCTCCATTATTTTATTCTATTCTTTAAACTAGCCGCAGCATGGTCATATGGTCTAAGGAGTCTAATCTTGACCATAATATTTGCGACTAAGCATAATAGACATAGAAAAGTTGAGTATAAAGCCAACTATTATAATTTATGCCTTATGGGCATAGGGAAATAAGTCAGTAGTAATGACCTACAAGAACTAAGTCATATGGATATAGATCTATAGAGCTCAAGGTCCAACAAAATAAACTATGGCTTAAGGGCATAATAAATAAGTCAGTAGAACTGACATACAAAAACTACGTCATATGGATAGAGAATAAAAGAGATCGATAAAGATTACAATATACCTCAGTACTTATAGTGTCCACCGTAGCTTGCTTTACGGCGAGGAGGTGACACAGACGTCTCAACCATCGTGGTCTTCAGTAAGTAGTTTTATCAGATTCTCTGAGAATATCGTCCAACAGTTCCTCCGACGAGTGGTTACAATAGAATAGATATACGTGAACCTAGGACAAGACTTTATATACCAGTGATACTAATACAATTTGGCAAGGCTATCTCCAAGTACGAATAGGGGTGGTAATCTTCTAAGATCACGCCACCCGACCACTAGCGCTTGTCGACGGCTGTTGGAAACAAGCCGAAGTAAGCCTCTATCCTTTGCTCTTCGTCTGTCCCAGGTGTTAGATGTTTGTGTGTTGGTCTTCAAAGCCGAGTCGCCTCGTTCACTGGGACATTTGTGATGAGTATTGAGCGTCTCCCGTTGTGATGTTGCACTGGGTCTATCTATATCTGCCATATATTATTAGAACTGATTAGATCTGGTAGTGATAGTTTTAAACCTATTATAGAGCTTCTTTGAGTCTAAGAGTTAAAATGTATTTAACACGATACATCTTTATGTTATAGAATATCTATACTGACGCAAAACGTTATATTATGCTATTGCCAAAAATAACGTTTATATAGAATTTATGACTTGAGAAAATATTTTAAAAAAAAATCTGATTCATAAAATAATAAAAACACATTTTGAGAAAAATAATTTTAAATCATAATTAATTCAGTAACAACCATATCATTTATATATTTTACTGATTTGGGATTTTTTTAAATAAGAATGTAATCTTCATTCAGAATCAAGTTATATAAAAACAATTATGGCAAATCTTGAAATACGACTCCTTAGCTTAGTCAGTAGCGTATCTGCTTGGTATGTTAAGCGTCCCAGATTCAATTACCAGCATGATCAATATAATTATAGTAGGTGAAATGTTGGTTTCCTCTTTCACAGTGATAAATGACTGTGGGATGGATTTTGTGTCTGTTCGAGATTTGAGTTAGTTTATAAGTCATGTGCTATTATAATCAGCGGGCTCAGAAAACTTAGATTGAATATACTAAACAAATAAATAAGTAGTTATGAGAGGGTTGGAAAACTGTCTCTTATGTTAGATATGTTGTGTATGAGGAGTAATCCTCAAGAGTTTAATATGAAGAAATAAATGGTAGGCCTAGGACATAACCGGACAAACTTTCTCATTGAGTGTATCAAAGCGTGGAAACAAAATTACAAAAATAAGTTATTTGTAAACTACCCTTGCTTAAAAGATTTATGATTGTAAAAATAAAAATATAATCTTATTTACCAAGAAAAACCATTTCCAGATAACCATTATAAAGCAAATCTCTATAGACATTACTTAAAAAAAAATTAAATTAAAAAAATCAGTAATCGGTCAATTACTCTTTAACGAATCCTCATCCTCCCTTAAGCCTAAAAAAGTATACAGTTTTATTTGTAATGTAAAAGCTCTCTAGACATAAATTTTAAACTAAATTTTAAGATTTATTTTAGTAATACTTGTAATTAAAAAAATCACTCATCAATAAACTATCCTTAATTTGAGGGTTAGGGACAAAATAAAAAATTACCTAAATATTGCCTTATAACATATACACATCACGTTTGATCAAAATACATTAAACGTTTTCAATTTGAAGTCAGAAATAGACAGACAGACATTTGGACATACAAATTAGTAAAAGCCACTCTTTTGAGTTCGGACACACATAAAACGCTAATGTTCATCATCACCTCAAGGTAAAAAATGTTCATGATTACAATAATGTTGAGGTCACTATAAATGTAGAAAATTAAGCTGAAAAACTTAAGGTGTGGATGTAGGGGACGCGAGAAAATATCAGTGTTTTTGCAATTTTTATAGAAAAACTTTTTTTTTGCAAAAATGACTAAGGTATTAAGTGTTGCTTAAGTATAATAAACAGATTACTTTTCTTCACACGGTGATATTAACAATTGTTGAATATCTGTCATGAGCATAGTGACATTAGTTTACAAACTTTTAAAATGAAAAGACAGATATTCAACAACTGATAGTATTACCGCCTGAAGAAAATTAAACTAAACGTTGCTACTGGAGCACTATTTTATTTATTTTAGTCAAAGAAATGTTTTGTTATAAAAATGGCTAAATGCTGGTATTTTCTCGTGTCCCCTTCCACCTCACCTTAATTCAGTAACTAATTTGTAATGGCGGCAATCACCAAATGATCGGCCAATTAGATAATAACAAATATAACACTCAAATAACACGGTCATTGTTTTCATCCGCCTTTACTTTCTTACGACGCCCAGGAGGGAGGAAGTATTTTAATATTCATAACAATCTGACTCGAGATTTTGATAAATGTCGAGGTTTCATGACCACCTGAACATGGAAAAGAGGTTTTCACGATGTCGCCTGTCTGTCTGTCTGTCTGTATCTCGGCCTAGGGTCGAAACAATTTTACCGATCAGGTTAAAACTTGATATCTAGGGTTTTCATAAGGTTTCCTAGAGGAGTTTTTGGAATGATAAATCAGACCTATAATTAAGGGTAGTTTAATTAAGGGTGAATCGAGAAAAATAATCTATTTTCTTGAATTCGGTTCTAGCGAGCTTTATTAACATTTGTATTTGTACACTGTTTACAAACCAAATGACACTTTTCACTTCAACTGGAATATAATATACCGCAATATACTGGACCGCTGAAGACGGGAATATTGGAGGTCAATATAGGACAGGTGTACTGAGGTTTTCCTTAAATGGCTTTCCACTCTTCCTCCACACAAATTCGAGTACCCTTCTTCTTTGTTCCTAACACACTAGTGTAATTAGTACATAGGCGTTAACCCAAACTTGTTGTAAGATTCGGTGCTAAAGAAATTTGGAAACTAGCTATTAGTTGTGATCTATAGGCCCATATCATGGTTGTGACGTTAGCATGTTTCCCGAGAAATGGCGGTAGAGTTCAGAGCAGTAGTCAGCGCTTTGACATCACAAAATACTGAGTACAACTAGATGCATCTGGGCACGGGGCTTCACTCAGTAGTCAGTGCTTTGACATCACAAAATACTGAGTACAACTAGATGCATCTGGGCACGGGGTCTGCACTCAGTAGTCAGTACTTTGACATCACAAAATACTGAGTACAACTAGATGCATCTGGGCACGGGGTCGCACTCAGTAGTCTCGTTTAATAGACACAACGTCCTAATGTATACATCTTCCCGGATGGACTGGAAAAAAGAAACTATAGTATTAACTAAATTAACTATCGTGAAAGTAGATATTTATAATTATTTCAAGGCAAACTTCAATTCATCGTGAACTATTTTACTACAAATAATGCAATCTGTCTTTTTTTTATAAACTAAGTTGTGACTTCAAACACCAAATAAATCCATATTTTAATCGATATTTCTCAAATTGGTGTAAAAAGGTTGATATACTTATATGAATGACTAAAAACTTTGAATGCTACGAATCACATCATCAAAATGTTTCCAAGAATTAAAATTTAATGATTTATAACTAACAAGTAGCTCATATCTGAATTAGATTAACTTTTTCTAATATTGTAGTATTTTTAAAATAAATGTAACTAAATCGACAACAGATCATATTTTTACTATTAGGCAAATACTAGATAAAAAGTGGGAATATAACAAGATGGAACATCATTATTATAAATAGATTTTTAAAAGGCTTTTCATTAAATTAAATTAAATTTTAGCTAAGTTTGGGAAACCAAAAACTTAAAAACTTGTAAAGCTAAGTTTGACAGATATGCGTGGTAGTGTGCGTGATGTATGTCACGTCAGATGATTTAGAAACACATAAAGGGTTGAAACAAGAAGATGCATTGCCTCCAATACTTTTTAATCTAGCCTTATAGAATGCTATTAGGTGGAAGAAATTAGGGAAGAACGGACACTCAACGGTACAATAAAGTTATCAGAATACGTAGATGTTTTAGATATGCTAGGTGAGAAAGAGGAAGGAAGCTGTTGCAAGACATGCAAACATTTTATTATGAGGCCAGCAGGGAGATAGGTTTAGAAGTGAATGATCGACAATATCTATCTATCAGAGAACACAAGTTGAGGACGACATTTTTTAGTTTACTGTAAACAACATATCATTGGACAGAGTTAATCAGTTCAGATATTTAGAGACAATGTTAACAAGTTATATCGATACTTGAGTGGAAATTAGAAAGAAAGAAAAATAACAATTGGTAAATACATGCTATTACTCGTTCAGTAAGCTATTAATTAGGGCTGTCAAGTTCGATTCCTCGATGTATCAAATACCCTCGATTCTTACTGGTGTCGAAAGAATCGAGAATCGATCTTAATATTTGGAAATATTCTATATAAAAAATAAATGGTATTGAATATAATACGACCTGACAGTATGACAGTAATAAGAAGTAACAACTTAACAACTTTGACTAACTTTTTTAAAGTAAAAATTAAGTGATATTGTCAAAATACATTAATTAATTCCAAACAAACAGTCGATATATAATACGTAGACTAAGGATGACAATTTTCCGTAATTTATCGATATACCTATCATAAATTGATATATCACAACGTGTATATCGAAAGCCACGATATTTCTATCAAATTAAAATGGCTGCTCCCCTGTAATTATATTCTTTGTCACTTTTAATTTTTTAATCTTATATTTATCTCTTTTAATAAGACACGTTTAATAAAACTAGACCAAATATCGATGTAGTTAATAAAAATAGAGTAAAAAAGGATATATTTATTTTAATCTAAGGTGACATGGTGCTCTAGGGTTAAGGTGTCAGACTTCTGTGCTGGGGTCCGGGGTTCAATCCTCGGTCCTGGCACAGATTTATCTGATTACCAAACCCTTCCT
>CABFOV010011493.1:0-13510 GCA_902141375.1 Timema poppense | reverse complement strand
TATGTCAAAGCCCACACTGAAACAATCTAGGTACCTCTATGTCGAAGCCCACACTGAAACAACCTAGGTACCTCTATGTCGAGGCCCACACTGAAACAACCTAGGTACCTATATGTCGAAGCCCACACTGAAACAACTGAGGTACCTACATGTCGAAGCCCACACTGAAACAACCTAGGTACCTCTATGTCGAGGCCCACACTGAAACAACCTAGGTACCTACATGTCGAAGCCCACACTGGATCAACCGAGGTACCTACATGTCGAAGCCCACACTGGATCAACCGAGGTACCTACATGTCGAAGCCCACACTGAAACAACCTAGGTACCTCTATATCGAAGCCCACATTCTTGTTCCCCTCCTGGTGCGCGGCATATAGTTTGGAGACCACCTCGTTGCCCCGTACCCCGGAGTTCTCTGCCAGCACCTTGGGGAAACTCTCGAGGGCGGTGGCAAACTTCTTGATACTGTACTGCTCCAGTCCCGGTCTTGTGTCCCCGTAGGTGGTTATCAGACGAGCCAACTCTATCTCTGTGGCACCTGCGCCAGGCACAAACCTTCCGTCCTGAAACACGGACCGTACAGTTGGAATGTGCCAAGCTTCGAGTACTCGTCAACTGGAGCTTCGATCCGCTGTTAAAATAACATACATTTGTGATCCCTTTGAAAGTGTTGACTCCGTCGTCGATGGCCCGCTCAATGTCGTCCATGTAGTTATCGGTGGAGCCCCGGATAACGACGGTGGAGATGCGGGAGTCCTTGCCCTCCAGCCTGAAGATGACAACCGAGGTGTCTCCAAGTTCGTCGATGAACACAGAGTCGGCGTATCCCAACTCCTCTTTGGTAGGAGCAGTCTGGGGAGAAATAGGGCATTACTTCAGGGCCCCTCTTACTAGGTACTTGTGTAACTACAATAATACAATACTACAATAGAGAGTGAATGTACTAAGAGCATTTCTGAGCAGCTGACTTACAACTAACTCAACTACAAACAGAGATGTCAAATCTTCAAATACTGTACCTCGTATCCGCAAAACAATATAATTCAACACCCGCCTAGGTGGCGTAGTTGGCTAACGCGCTTGTCGTGTTGAGCTCGACTGCTGAGGATGGGGAGATCGAGGTTTGAATCTCGGTCGGGTGAACTGAGGGTGGTTTTTCCTAAATGGTTTTCCACTCTCCCTCCACGCAAATGCGGGTTCACTCCCTCTTATTCAACCCTCCCAATTCCTAATCCATTAGAGTAATTAGTACTTAAAGCGTATAACCCGAACGGGTAGTAAGACGCGGTGCTAAATATTATTAATATTATATAATTCAAGATTTGAAAAAAAATAAAAAAATATTTTTTTATTTTTTGTTACTGCATTTTACTAGCTTTTCAGGTTGTACACATTTATGATCACTATTTTGATGAGGTAGGAATGATAAAGGAAGTATTTTAAAGGTAATATACCATCATGTGCATGGAAGGAGAGAGTAAAACCACCAAGTAGACCCGACCGAGGTTTGTACCCCGATATCGTCCTCGGCAGGCCAATATGACACGACAGTGACATTTTAGAGCATTTGGCCATTGAAGTGGGTTTTTCAAATGTTGAACATAATTTATTTTGAAACTATAATGTTGCTATAATGATATTTTAGTACAAGAAGACAGGACAAAAATGACAAGACCCCAGACCAGTAATTTATCATTCAACTGAATGTATGAATGTTATAACGAAAGCATTAAAATAAAACAAAAAAGCTAACATTTTCTTCATATTTGTATTTTTTATATCAGCTTAAAAACTAATTTAATGGGACAAAATCAAGTGATGGGAGGAAAGAAAACACAATAATTTTACCATGTTTTCCAAGTTTAGTAGATAAAATAGGAATTGAATTAGAAAACATAAGCCTGCTTAGGTGACCGCATGGTCTAAGTTGTCACTCTCACAAAAGACTAGACTGCCGATGACAGATATCTTGGTTTGATTCTGGTCGAGTGTACCGAGGGTGTTTTTTCCACTCGCCATCCATTTAAATGCGGGTACAGTTCCTCTAAATTCCGCCTTCCTCATCCAGATCACATCAAAGTAATTAGTGCAGAGGTGTACGACTCAAACACCAAAACAAGCCGATAAATCTGACTAGTCTTTGATCTTAGCGACTCGACACTCCCCTCGGTTCTGATGACCAGTATCACACCTAGGATTGAACCGGGGACCTCTCGACCTACCAGTCTGGGTAAGGTGACGGCGCCGACAGCCTTGCACAGCCGGCGGACGTCCCACTTGCTGCTGAGCTTCACGGCCATCATGTTGTACTTGTTGACGTAGTGGAGCGCCATGTCCCCAAACTTGGCGCCGGAAACTATCACGTTGGCGCCTGACGCGGCGATCGCCTTTATCTGCTCCTCCAGTTGGTTCTCTTCCCCGCGGCTGAAGTTCATGAGCTCGTCGGCCGACTTGATCAAGACTGTACCCTGTTTGGTGACATTTACACATTCAAAGAGAGCTGCGCGAAGCTTCAAAACTTCACCAATGAAATTATTGATGGCTAAAATACTCTGAGCTGTTATGTACATTATAAATTAATATTCTTATGAAAAAAATATTAAATAATTGAAATGTAAGTGTTGATAATAACTTTTATCGGTAGACACGTGCAAAATGCGGGCTTATTTTTTCCTTAAAAGTGATGATATTATAAGCTGAAAGTGATATTATTTATTTAAATACAAGTCGAATTAGTATTTATTAAAAAAAAACCTAGGTTAAAATCGTCTAAATTTTTCGTTCATTTTGTGTATTTTACTATTTATTAACATATTCGGAAAAAAATATATAAAAAAATCAAATATAAATACTAGAGATGGGTCGAATACTATTTCTTGACTTCGAATCAAAAATTTTCTTTAAGAGGCAAAAATTATATCCCGAGTGTGAATCGTGAAAATATACTGAGCGCATAAGGGTTAGAAAAAAAATGCAAAAAAACATGTGACAGTTCTTATGAATTTCTTAAAGTCCCCTCAACTCTTCCTGTGTAACTAATCGGTACAACACTTATCCTGAGGATGTTCCGACCTACCCTAGTGTATCCTAACCTGCCTCAAGTTCTCACAGCTGCCATGCACCAACGTACCTTGGTCTCGGTCTGAGAGTTGTCAACGGCGCAGCTGAAGACCGCCACCTTTGCGTTGGTCTTCTTTGTGATGTCCCCTTCCACCTGTTTCTTGAACACCATCCCTTGCACCACATCGGAGCTGTACAGACCCGAGCCCTGCGCAACACCAAACAAACCAGGCCCCAACTCACCAAGAGACTAGAGAATTTGTTGCCGATTAATAAAAACCCTAAAAAATGAGTTTGTTTGAATCGGGCTCACCAGAGTGGTACTAAACTATTAATATTGATCAAACTCACAAGAATTTTGCATACTCTAACGTTGTCCACATTGAACGTTGTCTGCTCAGGTATGATGGACACTAAAAACAGAAAAACAAAGTTACAAATTATGTCTCAATAAATCCGATATGTTATCATGACGCATGCCGCCATAATCCAGTCTGGGTTTTACTCTATTCTGCTGAAGAAGGGGACTTATGTGCCCCAGAAATTACAAAACTAAATGCGTTCTGTTGTGTTTTAACTGTGAACTTTATTATTATTATTAGCACCGCGTCTTACTAACCGTTCGGGTTATACGCACTTACGCTAATGTGTAATGGTAGGGTGATTGTGAGATGAAATGGAGGACCTACAGTTTAACGTGAAATCCGAACCACGGTGGAGGCCTGGCATTCCCCACATTCACAAGATGTCTTGTCAGAGGTGAAGGAAGGGTTTGGTAATCAGATAGATCTGTGCCGGGACCGAGGATTGATCCCCGGCCGCTAGCACAGAAGTCTGACACCTTTCACCCTAGACCGCCAGGTCACCAATTGTGAACTTTGAGGCCTACAATTTTCTGGCGTGTAAACCTCGCCCTTCTATCCTCCTTTCAATGTTTAATTTAATGCATCTGTTTGGTGCCATTTTCCCTTTGTTTGAATCTAAAGGGATAGAAGCTTGTGTACAGATAGTATTCTTCCCTATCACAGTTATATTAAAAAGTAGCTCGTGGTAAACCAATCGAGGAGAAACACGATTAAGAATGAAGTTATCCAGGAAAGATAGTAGAGGGAGCAAGACAGAGAGGGTATGAACATGTACAGAGAATGAAAAAGAGAACAACACGGACATAAAGTATCTAGGAAAAAGACGGGAGGAGACGATAATAGAAAGTGTGCATGTGAGAAAATAAGAATGGTGGAAGGATATAGGAAGACGGAGACATTTTTACTAAACCGAATCGGCCAAAAGCCGGACACAGTTGATTATGATGATGACAATTATTATATAAAAAGACTCGAATATCAAAACTGGAATGTACCGTAATTTGGCCAGAAGATGGTCAAACACAATAAAGGGTTCCCAGTAAGGAAAGGACTTTGAATTCTTAAGGATATTGGAGATTCAAGGACTTGAGAGAGAAATTTACATTCAAGCACCAAATCGTATAAATCTTTTTTTTTTTTAATTTCTTTTAATGTTTCAAATAAAATTTGTTTTAGACCTCAAATACTGCTTATTGGTGGTTAAGAATAAATAATAATTTAAGTATGAACATAACATCCAGACCCTAGACCAGTAAATTAACCCTTAATTGAATGTATGAATGAATGGATTTTAAGTAATGTTGGCATTTTGTTACTATTATTAGTAATTACTAGTATACTATTATATTTATATTTACTCTTTTATGTTCATAATTTTTTTCCCAAGATTCATAAAATAGTGGATCGACCCAAGTCTAGTTCCTCGCCAATAAGACCTTACAATTTCCACAAACCTGCTTCCAAAGCATGCAAGATAAATGTCTCGGCAATCTGAGAACCGAGTCTCACCTTGTATGAAGCAAAATTTCTCTTTTAATATTACTATTAAGAAATATGTTTTAAAAAAAAAGTTAGACCAAATATTAATAATGTAACGTAATATCATCCCAATAAAAGTGAAAAACTACTTTGTACACTTGTACAATACAACTAGCCCTTTCTTAGTAATCTAAGTCTACATGAATGCTCAGTAACAAGGTTTCAAGTTTTTTTTTAGTTATTTGGCTCTTTTAGGATGTTTTTAAGAGATGGATCTTATATGTTAATATAAGAGTATAGAGCGGACTCTTATCTGACGTACCGCACGCCTTAGCCACCAGTTTCGTGATGAACTCTTCATCACCATACTGCTTGCTCATAATTGACGTCTTGATTCCCTTCTCCACGTCAGCGAGCTCTCGGTAGTTCTTGACGGTGTAACATGTCAATGAGGGGAGGATCTCAAGGGCCTTGTCAAGCGCCAACTCGTATCCTTCCACAATCTCCGATGGCGTCAAACCCTACACACACAAAATTTGAGATTTTATTAATATAATATTTGTCAGCTTTTGGGTCGGTCAGTTTCTTGGCGTTCTTAGCCACGAAAAAGGTCTATAATAAACAAAATATAAACAAATTACAACCAACCATCCTCAACAAGTCTTCGGCAGCTTCCAAGAGAGACCCGGCTAAGACGATGACAAAGTTTGTGCCGTCGCCTATTTCCTGTTCCTGCATCTGTGAGGCCAGGATCATCAACTTGGCGGCCGGATGTTCCACGTCCAACTCGCGGATGATTGTAGCCGCATCGTTGGTCACAAACAACTTCTCGATGTGGTTGATGACCATCTTGTTCATGCCGTTGGGACCGTACGCAGTCCGCACCGTCTGGGCGAACTGTTTGCATGCACTTATGTTGCGGTAGACTGCCTCGTCCAGACCGGAGAAGTACTGTCGTGGGGGGAAAAACATTTGGTTAACAAGTCCAATTGAATTAATCATTTGTATCTAATCTAGATCAAAAGAGCCGAGACCTGCTTCGGTGGCCACGTGGTCTAATATGCTACTCTAAGTACTAATTAGTCTAATGGGTTAGGAATCGGGAAGATTGAATATAGAATTATTATTATTATTATTATTAGCACCGCGTCTTACTACCCGTTCGGGTTATACGCACTTACGCTAATGTGTAATGGTAGGGTGATTGTGAGATGAAATGGAGGACCTACAGTTTAACGTGGAATCCGAACCACGGTGGAGGCCTGGCATTCCACACATTCACAAGATGTCTTGTCAGAGGTAAAGGAAGGGTTTGGTAATCAGATAAATCTGTGCCGAGACCAAGGATTGAACCCCGGACCTCCAGCACAGAAGTCTGACACCTTACCCCTAGACCACAAGGTCACCTACAGCTAGTTAAATTGTTTGAAGTTAAATTTACTATGATGTAAACTTAATTTATTATTGTAGTAGACATAGATGGTTTCTACGCCTTTACCAAGAAGGTAATAGTAATTATGTTTGAGGCATAAGTGTAATGTGTCAAAATAGTTCAAAAACGGCCGAAAAGATATCCGTCGCCTAGGAGAGTGAAACATTTTCTTATTTAATTTGAAAGTTTTTTTCCTTTAAAATCAATTCTACATGTTTTAATTGTCTGAATTAATGTACGGCTGATATCAATATTTTTGATCTTTAAGAAAGAAATGGCTTGAACTTAAACGGTTAAGACATACTAGACCTATATTGATGAGATAACATAATTTATTTAATATATTACTACAAGGAAAATGTATCAACTATCCAGGTGACCTGGTGATCTAGGGATAAGGTATCAACTTCTGTGCTGGAGGTCCAGGGTTCAATCCTCGGTCCCGGCACAGATTTATCTGATTACCAAACCCTTCCTTCACCTCTGACAAGACATCTTGTGAATGTGGGGAATGCCAGGCCTCCACCGTGGTTCGGATTCCACGTTAAACTGTAGGTTCTCCATTTCATCTCACAATCACCCTACCATTACACATTAGCGTGAGTGCGTATAACCCGAACGGTTAGTAAGACGCAGTGATAATAATAATAAACTATCCCGCCCTCTTTGTAGGCTATACACAGTAATTTGTATAATTACTGTGATGAGTGTTTATTATAAATACAGTTCTGAGCTTTAACTAAGTTTATAGGAATGTGGGAAAAGTATAGTATATATTTTTTATACATCATTCACGAATAATAAGTTACAAAAAGAATAATAATTCTGTGACCATAAATGGAGTGGAATCGTCCCTACAGGTTTTTGAAAATCTATGCCTCCTCCTGAGGTATTTCAAATAAATGCAGAATGATTTATTAGGATGTAATAGGTCATACTTTGTTGGTCTTTATATAGAGATGTGGTATATTACCAAGACAATCGCTTATGAAATTACAGTTCGAATGCTATGGTCAAGTGAGTTGGGGAGTCTGAGCACGTGAAAGCCAAATTGCTGTCAATGTCTTATTTTTAAAACTATTAACATTAAGACAATAATTACTTACTCTTGCTCCTTCTTTCAACATTTGGGCTACGCCGGGAGCCTTAGGAACGTGTAGAGCCATGTTTATTTTAATGTAAGAGTTTAAAAAAATTAATGTTTTATTATAAACCCAGAACCAAAGATAGCTGCTGCTAAAAGCCTTAGACAATCATTAATCACAATTTTGTTCTACAAAGTTCTATACAAAAGGTGGTCAATAGAGAAACAACTAAAAAGGTCCTCGAATTTTTAGCTTTCATGTGAACCTATAGATAGCATTAAGATAGTTATTATTCCGGTTAGTTTATCTATTATTCGCTAGAAAGCACTACTGTTACCGTCGATCTTGAGGTTAATCGACGTGTTATACATTGATATGAACTATTTGCCAGTCCAATATGCATTTCACCCACAAGAGTTTTGTCTTTACTCTTTAGTATCAACAAGATAACTTACTCTTATTCTATAACATTAGACACTTCAAAGTTAATTCCCTCACTTACAAAATATTTCTGTTTTAGGTGGTTCTATCCAGTCCACCTCATTACAGCATATTTCTGTCTGGTCCTATCTAATGTTTTATGTCTTTAACTGCTAATATAGTATTTCTGTGAATTAGGAAACCTGTGCCAAACTAGGAGTGTCCGCTCCTCCAGACAAAAAATATGTATTCTCCTTATTCTAGCCTACAATCTCCTGACCATCTAACTTTTAGTATAAATACAATATTTAATCCAAACCTACATACTTCATTAATAATTTATTGTAGTTTGTAGTAACACGCTTCGGTACCCGCTTGTTCTAACGCACCACTCTCGTTGTAGACTAGACTGCCTAAGATGTGAAGATTGAGATTCGAATCTCAGGTGGATGTACTGAAGATTTTTTCAACAACATTTTCCCCTCTCCCTCCAAGAAAATGTGGGTACACTTCCTATTTATTTAACCTCCCTAATCCTTAAAACCATTATCGTAATAAGTAAATAAGCGTATAGTCTGAACGGGGAGTAGGAAACTGTTAAAATAATAGAAAATATTGTAGTGCCCTTGGCCTATATAAGCTCCTAGCATTCCACTTCTCAATTATAATCATCAATAATAAAATGACTACACCGGAGTAGCACATACTTGGATATCCAAAAAGGCAACTATTTTACATCCGGAATCTCTTACCCCAGAAAAAGACATGGCAAATTTTTGTGTGTATCTTGATTGTATTTTTTTCTACTGTAACAGCTTATCACGATTCACGCCCCAAGCTGGAGGACCACTTCACCTGCAGTCCATGACTGCTTATTCAATATATTCGTAGCTTCCTTTCAATCAACATGGTTACAAACTTTAAATTTCATTGTTGAAAATAATATACATATAAGTGGTAAGAATTTCTAATCTAAAGTAATCCCATTAGAATAATAATTTTTACTAGAATACAAAGGTGTATTTAAAAAATAAATATAACGTTGGTAATCAATTTATTTCTACAAACGATTCATGAAGCCGAATCACAATTTTAAGTAATTGGTTTTCTGTTCTGATTATCTTACATTATAACCAAGGTTTATTTTAATAAATTCATAAGTTCATTTTGAATTTAATTAATGAGTACTGTGAAACAATGAGCCTGGAACGATTTTAAACGATTTAGCCACAATTAATTTTTTAGTTCTTAATTGCATAGATGTTGGTTCTAAAAATATTAACTGAAACATTACGCTACCTTAAAGATAGTAAACTGTTTTAGTAATCAAATGGTACTTGCCTCATAAATATTAATTAATAATATGTATTGAATCCCATAAATATAGCAAAGGGCTATTTAAATAATGAAATAAAGCGATAGATGATATTATGAGTTATAGACTTTCATTTGATTCATTACATGTTTATCATCAAAAGAATCATCAATAATACATAATTAATACAGGCCTCCCTCACTTCGGAGGCACATATACGTGATTACTACTCAACACTGATTTTGTTTACGATACAAATATCTCTATAGTTGACTCTTGAAAAATATAATTTTGTATACAACCTTTCGGCATTCAGGACAAACTAAACAAAAACATCACAGATCATATTACTCTAGAACAGTCTATAGTGCAGAATATTTGCTTTAGCATTCTATAATAACAGAATCAACGCATTAGCTGATAATTTTAGTGTTTTATTCGCAGTTCGCAATCATCCTATTATTGTGTTGTGGAAATATAACTTCAAGTTGTTTCTCATTTACTGTTTCACAGAACTGCATCGAAATATATAATCGTTGGCAAATTCCGCATCACTGCTTCATAGGAAGAAGAACTAATAATTGTGGCCAATTTTGTGGCCCATTTGTTCCTGTGAGAAAAGTTCCAACCACACCCTTAAAATAGGCCTGTCGGACACTGCTGTTATGGACATGATGATTTCTAATTTACAGCAACAACGTCAAGTGACTGAGCAGTTGAGGCGAGAGGCTGCAATCAAACGTATAAATGTGTCTCAAGCGGTTCTAGATATAATGAAATTCATCTCGGAGCATGAACAGGAAGATTGTCTGTTGGTCGGCTTCAGCTCTCAGAAAGCCAATCCTTTCAGGGAAAAAAGCAGTTGTACACTTTTGTAATGGTCTCTCTTTTAGCGGAGAAAACATGAGTGGATGTATTTTTGTGTAATTTTTGTAACTGTGTTTTTAAAAGGACTTAATGGAGGTCTTTGAGCAAGCTAGATATATTTGTTTTGTTGGAATTGATATGTAAGTTATTCAACTTGGCATTTCTCTCCAAACCATTAAAATAGGTATTCCTTATGAAGATGTTTACTCAAAATTGACATTAAAACGCTGTCAAAATAAACTTGTATAATGAAATGCAACCATTTTTCCCTTTGCTATAAAAGTATACCATTATTTTAGTCAATTTAGTTCTACAATTTACCCAAAAAGTTTTATAGGCCTTTTTGAAGACACTTTAGTAAAATTGAAAATCTTTTTAATGATTTTACAAAACAAGGGTTATGTGAATTTTTTCAAAATTTTAATAATTCAAGGTATTAGGACTGCTGCAGTGCTTTAAACTTATAAATTTTACCCGCAAAGCCGGGTTTGATTTCCCCTCTGATTTGTTCCCCAATATTTTCTAGATACAAGCTGATAAATTTCTGTAAGCCACAGACAGGTTTAATAAATAGATGTTGATCACTGAACCTTCACTTATTTACCAATACAAACAATTTAACACAGTCAAAATTTGTAGGTTTAAGAGCCTAAAAGGCCAAGTATGGAAGTTTCACGAAATAAGATGTTGGGTTTACAAAATATAAATAAACTGGTAAAAACATTGGTTGACCATATAATATTTCTCAGTTGCAATTTTTGGATGGACGGATGAAAATTAATGGGTTGTAATCCTTCACAAGTGTCGTTAAAAATATGTCTATTTGGATATTTTTTTAACATATTTCATTGAGACCTTGGAATACATTTGGAGTAAACTTCATGAAGTAATACCTATATTTAAAACTAAAAAACAACTTTAGATTCAAATTCTCCGATAACAAATTTTGGAGTTTTTTTTTTTGCATGGCTTACCACTACAGTATCTAAAGTTTCGAGTTGTAAATTTGTTGTTGTGTGTGTGTGTGCTTTTATTTTATTGTTGTGTAATGTAAACACACAAGCTATGGATTATTCAGCCGATAATCAACTTATCAATAGTTAAAAACTCGCACGTCCATATTGACAAGATATCTTAAAAATGTGCAATTAATATATTTCAGATTATTTTTAATATAAGAAAGTAAAAAATGGTGGTATATAGTTTTAAAGATAAACTTTTGTAACAAAAATTCATTAAAAAACCTTTATTCTGGATTATATTATAAATTGACACCTACTTTGATTTTCGCAGAAATGGTTATTTAACACTTCAAATTAATTCTTTGTCTAGTAGAAATTTTTCAATTTGAACATGTTTTCAATAGACTAAAAACACAAAAAAGAAGTTATATCATTTATTAATTTAACTAGTCATAAGTTAGTATACAAGTAGTAATAAAATATAATTTTTTTCCCTGATCATAAATAATATTCCCACTCCTTTGTAATTTGCTTTCAAGAGCATTGGTACCAGTGATAAATATTTAATTTCTTTGTTTTCGTGTACAAAATATGAAAAAAATGTTAATTTTTTAATCTTGGTTTGTTCGATCAGCATGAATCTCGGTATAAAAAAACTTACAAAAGGTTCACACTTTAAAAAATATAAAACTTTGTTTTTCATATTTTTAACAAAATTCTTAACTTTTTTTCTTATTGTGAAACTAACACTGTTTAAACTATTGCACACAAAAAAAAAGTAAAAATACTAACTTTGGTTCATTGTTGTTAAAAATAAAATTTCATTTTATAACCTAAAAGTGGCACAATTTGAGTTAACTTTTTATTTTAACAGATTCACCGGAACAATGTTGGCTAACCTTGAATTTGATGTAATGATGTATGTAACAAGATGAAATTTTGTATAATGTACTTTTTAGTTTGAAAATAAAGAGTGCTGTAAAATAATTATTTAGTAATAAACTACTAGTCATATCCTGCATAAATACATTTCAGTCAAATTTACGTTGTAAGAACCGTTATTAGAGCTACTTGAATGTATTCATAACTCAAGTCATGTGACCTACAACTGTCATTGTGTATATATTAAATAATAATAATAATGTAAAATATCAATGTTGACCGTGACATAAAATATTTTACTAAAATACCCTTGCTGTGAAAATTTGAGGATCTCAAACCCACTGAATTTAATTATTACGCAAATTTGGACACAATTGACATTTCCTAAGGTTTCTGAAACCCTTAATTTCATAGATTTTCCAAAACTGAAATGAAACTTTATCACTAGACAGGCCAAGCTTTGCTTGTGGTGCTAAATAGTCTAAATGTTAGGCTTGTTTAGTTTAGGGAGTAGCTAATGGTGTGTAGAGGGTTCAAATTTCACACACTTATAGCGAGGAAGATCTATCCTCAATGGTTTTCCACTCTCCTTCCTCACTAATGTTGGTACATTTCCTCTACAGAGTAATCTTGATAGCTCAATTAAAATGCAAATAAATTACAGATACAAATATGTTGTGGAGAAATGTGAATGAAAATTCTTAACTTTGGTATTCACACACATCCCAAGTCATACCAAGTGAGTCAATAGTTCCTGGGATCACACTTATAGGGAATAATACCCTCCTCGGTGTCGTAGTTGGCTAACGCGCTAGTCGTGTTGAGCTCGACTGCTGTGGACAGGGAGATCGAGGTTCGAATCTCTGTCGGATGAACTGGGGGAGGTTTTTCCTAAATGGTTTTCCACTCTCCCTCCACGCAAATGTGGGTTCACTTCCTCTAATTATACCTTCCCAATTCCTAATCCATTAGAGTAATTAGTACTTAAAGCGTATAACCCGACCGGTATAGTAAGACACGGTGCTAAATATTATTATAGGGAATTATGGATTAGGTGGTGTTCATATATTACCTAAGCACCTTAGGGGAGGTGGGGCTTGAGCTTTGCTTATTTTTGCTGACAAGGGGGAGGGGGGACAGAGCTATACTTATGTAAGACAGAGAAACATGGACGAAATTGAAGGAGGGTGCATCTTAAGCAGCTTGGACTTGGGCAGCAATGAAGATGATGCTGAGTGGTTAAACGAGGAAGTGGAGAAGCCTATAGCAGTAGCTTTGAGTGACCTAGCCCCCTAAATAGAAACATAATAGTGTGTCGAGACGTGGATTCAAAATAAAACCTCCATATTGATAGATTTATCCGATTACCAAACCCATCCTTCACCTCTGACAAGACATCTTGTGAATGTGGGGAATGCCAGGCCTCCACCGTGGAACTCGGAAGTGGAAGCTCTCCCTGGAACGGCGGGAGTGGTCGCCTTTGCTGATGATGTTCTCCTGATAGTGCAGGCAGGGACAAGGATGGAACTAGAGACCAAAGAGTGGGGCGGTGCTTGAAGGGCTTAACTCTTGGTGTAAGCGGGTGAAGTTAAGCTTGGCGCCAGCAAAGACGACCTATGTGCTATTTAGGGGAGAGTTG
>CABFOV010011492.1:0-13512 GCA_902141375.1 Timema poppense | reverse complement strand
CTACCTAACCACCAGTTACAAGTTGCCTTTAAATCTGAAGGTCATTTCAATGTTATTTCCATGTAAAGCTCATTCTTAAGAAAACGACAGGCGCTGCAATTTGCGCAGAACCCCTTGAGTAGTGGTGGTGTGTAGAAACAGAGGAGGGGGAATAGGGAAGGTGCCTGAGAGGTAACATAGGATTGGAGCTGCAACTTCTGCAGATCCTCTTGACAGCCACTGTCTAACTTTTAAGCTGAATTGCATGACCAACCATTTTGTTTTTTGAATTCTGTATTTTTGCTTGTTTAACTGCTTATCAAATGAGTGCAGAAATGGGTACTAAAACTAGAATGTTATTAATTTACTATCAATTAATATTTCTCGATTAAGTTTGATTGGAAACATTTGAATTAAAACCAAAGAGCCTCCTTTTACAGTAATTTTGATGTTCAAAGCGTTTATCCAATCATAAATTCATAGTATTTGGTTACCATTCAAAAATAAAATGCATTTTAAGATACAGTATTATGAGTCTCGAAATTATAATTATAATGCATTTTACCGTTTGCATTTAATTTACTATCAAAATAATATTTATTTCAACTAAAGAATCACCGACTCTACTTTTTTAATTGCATATGCTTATGATATTTTAAGATATCTGTTTATTTTTTATTTAATTTCATATATAAAAAAAATGTTGCTTATTTTTTACAACTAATTATAGTATGTCATCATTGTTGTGGTGTTTGTCTTTTAAGTAGAACCCCTACACTCCACAAATACAAAACTAAATCATAACTGTTATATTTTTTATAGACTAAACTAAACAAAGTAGATTTTTAACTCGGGCAATGTCACTGTCTTGAAACCAATAATTTAAAATTCATATTCTGAAGAACCACCGTTTTTGCTATTAACTCTTAAAGTTTAATTAAATTTAGGAAATAAATTAAACTATAAAATGTTAAAGGAAAACATTATACATCCCACCAAACGACCCCTCTAAATTCCCTCTCAATATCAATACTCTCTACCCTCCCCTGCCCTCTCCGGTCCCACCCAAGCAGCACCCCCAGTGTTAAAACTTATGAGCCGTCACTGGTTAAGTTATATTGTAGTATATGCTAACACAGTCATAACATTGTGTTTAGAAAATGCACATTCATACTTAGATAAACAAAAACAGTAATCCCGTCATGAACCTAGGTACTTAAGCATTAAGTACCCCTTTTCTGAGCATCTTTGGCTCAGTTGCCATCTTCAATTTTATAGTTACAGGGCTCAAATGTTGTTAACAATCCATAATTCCATGTGAAACTAACCCAAATACCTGACAAACCTAATAATGAACCATAGTAAAACTCACTTCTTTCCCATCTTCGATGAGGCCCATGTAGAAGGTGTATCCTATGAGTTGTCCGTTAGGATGCAGAGGAGGGAGCCAGGAGACTAGGATCTTGTTCACTGAACTTATCACCGCTTTTATGTCTGCTGGAGGAGAGGGCACTGCAATGTCAAGAACACATAGACTGTTTTAATCCGTGATGACGGTACAAATAAGTAGATTGCACCCGCCTTGTTGGCCACGTGGTCTAACGCGCTACTCGCAGTAGACTAGATTTCCGATGACGGGGAGGTCAAGGTTTGAATCTTGTTTGGGTGAACTGAGGGTGGTTTTTCAAAAATGGTTTTCCACTCTTCCTCCACGTGAATGCAGATACACTTCCTATAAATATGACCTTCGTAATCCCTTAAACCATTAGCGTATAGCCCGAACAGGTAGTAAGATGCGGTGTTTAATATGTACCGTCTTCCTCGGTCCTACAATAGATGGGCAGACTCTTGACTCCGTCCCCGCTGGAAGTAAAGGCCAACACTGAGATGCTGTAGTTGGTGTACTTGCGCAGACTAGGGATTGTCGTTTTGAGGGAAGTGGTCACCTTGGTTTCCTGCTCGTCTTCATCTGGAACAAAAGGGGCTACTTTTTATCGATAATGGAATATCAAGTTCTATTGTATAGATTATCGTAAGAAATTGACTTCATATAACAATTTTAAGCAATTTGTAAAAGTAGTTAAATAGATTTATTTAGTTGGAGGTATAACCAAATCACAAGAAAGGTCAAATCTATATTGGTAAAACTAACTTAAATAAAAATGGTTCTCTTTATTGTTTGTGACATAATATAAATGACAAAGTATAATTTGTCTGTGGCCTTAAATAAAGTTTTTTGAGATTATATTTTACATATTTCATCTTTAATTAAATTTGTGCACTTTTAATTATTTGACGACCCAAAAGAAAATTTAAGCTTCAGAGTCTATATTCGGTTTTGAGAAATCTATTAGAGTTGGATCGAATCCACTATTTTACAAATCCAAATTTGCAATTTTCCCTTAAATCCCGAGTTTGAATTTTGAAAAAAGTGATTTAAATAAGAGAAAACTTAAATATAGTAAAATAATAGAAAAGCGAAATACTAACTAAATGTTAACATTTTTTCTTATAATCCATTCATTCCAGTCATACATTCAGTTAAGTGTTAAATTACTTGTCTGAGGGCTGGTTGTTATGTTCATTCAATAATTAGAATTGGTTCTGAACCACCATTATGCAATATTAGAGCTCTAAAATAAATTTCACTCGAAATAATACTTTTTTAAAGGACTTGAGTCTTTAGAATCCTTAAGGATTCAAGGACTCATTCCTAAAAATTTTTTTTTGTTCCCACAGCTAAAACCTTTTGAATTATTTACATAATTTTATTTTAATATGATATATTCATTAAATTCAAACTCAATTCAGTCTTAATACTTAATAACATTTTGAAATCTATGGGTAAGAATTAGGAAGAAGGCGGATGCAAATACTCAATAACTTGAAGGAAAGAAGAAAATTCTGGGAGTTGAAGGAGGAGATATTGAAGGGCTTACGTTTCACTGAAAAAAGGAATGGACCTTTCATAAGACAGAACACCTAATAATTATAATAATGGGTAAGACAGACCACCAGATTATCATCCTTGACATTTCACTCACTAATGATAGAGTGTAGTTTAAAAGCTATATCTATATTCTATTAATTACCAACTCTACACAATATTTGATTTAGTAAAGCAGATAATTGGTGAATCCACGTGAAGGGAAGATAATACCCACCATACCACTCCTCGGCCGACTGGTGTGAGACCTTGTACCCTTGAACTATTCCGTTACGCCCTTCGACTAGTGGTGGCTCCCAGGACACTTGAAGGCTCTGGGAGGTGAGAACAGAGCATTGTACATTTTTTGGAGGCAAGCTGGGGGCTGTAATTAAAAATAGTACCAATTATTAAAAATAATAGTTGAATCTGATGTGTATTTTATAAATATAAAATTAGTACAATTTGAAAATGAGCTTAAACTAGAACAGAAAACAAACCAGTGATTTCACACAGATCTTAACACCAATAACTATAATACGGTAATCAGGACAATTATATCCTCAAATAATAAATTAACTTAAATACTGTTCAAGAAAGAATATTAATAACAGACAAAAAGCAGAGAATTTAACAATACATAACATTTGTGCTCCATCTAATAATCATTCTGAAAATACCGCCATATATGTACATTTCAAAACTTCAAAATGTGGATGATTGAAATGGCTATAGTCATACAATAAATACAATTATTAACAATATAAACTATTTTTAACTCAGTTAAGGGTATAACTTGCGACCAACTCTGCCCGATTTTTGTATTATAGGAGTTTTAAATAGTAATTGACATTATTCTCACCATCCTCAAGTGTCCTGGTGGAGACCGGCTCGGAGGATGGCCCTGCCTCCAACTGTTTTATTATAGGAGTCGTAAATAGTAATTGACATTATCCTCACCATCCTCGAGTGTCCTGGCGGAGACTGGATCGGAGGATGGCCCCGCACCCCGACTGTTGTAAGCCTGCACCACGATGGAGTAGGTGGTGTACTTAGTGAGCCCTTGTAAGGTGACCTCCCCTCCATACTGCGCCCCTACCTCCACCGTCCTGAAGCTGTAGTTGTGTGTAGGTGTGGAGGGAGAGACAATGAGAAGAGATGAGGGGTTAGATTGCTCCTGGTAGCCCACATAGTAGCCCAGCAAGTTGCCGTTCCATTGGTCCCTCATGGGCGGCTCCCAGGCCACAAACAACTCGGTTGAACTCTTTGCTTCGGCACGCACATCTTGTGGGGATCCACTGGGAACTGAACAGGTGTTTGAAATATTGACAAGTTATATTACAAATAACAAAGACGTTTACTTTGACATAATGCAGATAAATAAAAAAGTTCACATAATATCGACTTAAATAATATTCTTTTTTTGATAATTTTACCTATCAAAATTCAATTTAATTTAAATTCATGACAAATTGTCATAGTTGTTATCCAAAACATTTTTACTGGCATATTTTGAATTATTATTTTTACTAAAGAATGTGATAAAGTTAACTCAGGATCAGCAGGTTCAGCCTATAATATACTCAACTCTTATGTTAAATCAATTAGCATTTTATATGACATTTTATTGACCATTCGAATTTTCCTTAGATATAAAAGTTTAATCAAAACACATATTTCCTATTGTAAAAAAGTCCTACTTCTAAACTGCACATTACCTTTGATAATCAATGTTGAAGCAAACACTCTTAACAACAATTCAAACTCCAATAAATAAGTTGAAAAATATTTCTAAGCACACTAAATAGCAATCTCACTGTAAATTCCAGATAAGTTTTGGACTTTCCAAAATAAATTGTGTGAAAGTAACTCATACTGTTTCGGTACAGGTCTTTTAACATCTTATACATCTTTTGGACGGTTTTAAATACATATTTAATGTTTTTTAATTGCTCTGGCTGATGCTAAGTTTGTTCACTTAGTATATTATAAAAATGTACCAATGACTGCAAAACAGAGACATTTAAATTATATTATAAATTAAGTTTAGCAATTAATACACACTATCTTAATTATAGGTCCACCAATAAACTAAATATCTTAGATTTATCAATCTCATGGCTAAGAATGTGATTGAAGGTGATTTTACAATTACACAAACAATGAGAACCTTAAATCCTTGAACTCTTAAAGAGATTCAAGATTCGAGAAGATATCGGATTAAAGATTGAATTAGAGTCTGTTTTATAATAATGGAAATTCTAATTCAAACTCTACTAAATTACCCTATTTTGAATTAAAAATGAAGTAATTTAGTGTTTTTGTTAACTGTATTCCCTCTTCTCTTTTAGTTTTATAAAGGCAACAATCCCAAAATAATGGTAACTTTGTGTTAAAATATGTGTTTAAATGTGTTTGACTATTTTTACCATTTAAGATAGAAAGATGATGCCACCTTTGTGCNCTTTCCCTAAGTGGGCTTTCTTCATTAAATTTACACTTTTTAGTTTAGCTTTCCTTTTTCTTTATCTTTATCAATTTTAATTATTATAAAATTATTTAGTTACTGGGTTACCTCAGTGTTAAACATTAAACAAATTAGAATTTGTTTAATAGCTCTAATACGGTTTATTGATGGTTCACAACCAAAACAATTTATAGGACAAACTTAAAAATTAGACCCTAGACCATTATGTTAACACTTAACTGAATATATAAATGCATTATAACAAAAATTTGTGAACATTTAGCAACTATTTCAATTTTAATTATTCTATTATATTTATATTTTCGCTTATGTTCATAATTTTTTACTCTATTTGGATTAAAATTTGAGATTCTGGAAATTTAGGAGAAAATATTTGGATTTGTAAAATAGAAGGAAGTTGAGACAACTTTAATTTACACAGAACCTTACACGTGCTGTCCAAATCTTTTAACTTTAGATCATTTTGGATTTATCTATTTGCAGTTAAAACTGACCTTCTTCTTGTGTGGTGACCTGGATAGCCTCACTGGGGTCACTCAAGCCCAGTCTGTTTTCCGCCATAATACGAAGATGATATGAACTCGCAGGACTAAGATTCTGAACGGTGGCTGTAGTCTGAGTCCCGAGGACAGTCAATTTTGTAGGTTGAGCTATCCACACATCTAAACAGGATACACTTGTGGAGTTTACTTTAATATCACTGAAAAAATCTACATTCAAACTTGCTATAATATAATCAGCATATAACCCGAACAGGTAGTAAGATGGGGTGTTGAAAAAAATGCATCTATATATACACACTAGAGTTGTGATTATATGGCCATCAATTATCTGGCCCAATTTTCAGTGTTAACAAGTGTGTTTCAAAACAAAAAATCGGTAGATATCCACTATAAAACATTTACTGAATTTATTATGTAATCCATTTGACGCTCTATTTTCACTTGTTGTTCTTGCTTTGTAGCCAACGTTCCATTTACAAAATAAAGTATTGTAGAGTAAAGCTTTTAAATACTTATTTATCGTTTAATTTTTACTGTCCCCCGTCAATCACTGAATTTTTATTTTACATTGCAATCTGAAATTGAGCAGATTCTATTAAAACAAAGTTAAAGTTCTGTGAAAATTAAAAAAAAAGTAGACAAACCCATAATGAAAATTATTTACACTCGGATTCCATATTATCCGACTTTTCTGTTATCCAGCCTGGAATGCCTCCATTTTAGGGCGGATAATCGCGACTCTAGTGTATAACACAGAGATCAGCAAGAGGTCGCTCACGATCGACCAGTCACCCTCAATGCAATTTTAAGTCGGTCATGCAAATAAACTACATGTTTGTTAAAAAGCAATCTTTGTTTCTTTAAAACTCACAAACATATAAAATAGACTACTTTTAAATAATATTTGATTGTGACCAAATTTACCATAATCGGGCATGTTATTAATGTTATTAATGTACATTTTCATCATTAACATGAACTGTTTCCAGCCTGTGGTCAGGTCTGTTTAGTAAAATGCCTCCATCTCCTTCAGTCCTTCCCCCAGTATTCCTCTTGCACTCTCTTCCACTCTGCTCCTCTCACTTGCACACTTACTGCTATCTGTTCCTCCCATTTCTTCCTTGCGGTCTCTTCTCTACATACTTCACATCCACTAATCTTCTTGGAATCCTCTACCCTTCTACCCTTATTTCATGCCCATAACATATCATCCTAGCTTCCTCTACTATTTCATGTACCCCATGTACCCCAACTCTAGATCTTACATCTTCAGTCCTAATCCTATCTCTTCTGGTTACAGCTAGCATGCTCCTCATAAACTTCATACCCATGACATAACTTCATACCCATGACATCCACTTTTCTTGTTTCTCTTTTATCCAAAGTCCAAGTTTCCCCTGCATAAGTACATTTTATTTATTTTATACTTTTTTCCATAAAGGTGGGGTCAAAAGTAGAGGAGAGAAACAATGAGTGATTGCTGGACCTTTGATAGGTATGTAAGTCGATCGGGGCACAAACAAAAAGGTGGCTGACCCTCAGCTATAACATAATTATTTCTAGATTTATGCTAAGAAAGGAAAAATATTACATGTTTTACACAAATTAATTGTGTAGATATATTAGATTGTTTTGTAAATGCTGGATCAGGAAAGGCTACACACCTCCTACTAGTTTGTACTGGACAATATAGTTGGTGATGGGACTGTTGCCAGCGTAGGGTTGAGTCCAAGACAAGGTAAGGGATCTGCTTTGTTGATCATTCACTCTGATGTTCTTAGGCATCTCAGGCACCTCTGAAATAAAGAAGGAGAATATATTAGTGATTATGTTGTAACATTGGGATCTAAACAATAACCACGAGGGCTGTTCAAAAAGTTCACGGACTATTTAAATAGCACTCCAATGCGATTTAGAGATTTATGGTAAGTGGTGCTTTGTAGCTGAAAGCTTCACAATTATCATTTTGACATTTATTTTTCACGTTGAGGGTGTTGTTCATCACAAATTTTTACTGGAGGGGCAAACGGTAAATCATTGGTATTATCTTGAAGTTCTGAGACATCTACAAGAAAATGTCAGGAGAAAAAGGCCCAGTTTGTGGTAAAACAAGTCTTGGTTCCTCCACCATGACAATACGATTGCTCATGCATCGCTCCTGGCCCAGTGGACTTTTTCCTGTTCCCAAAACTAAAATACACTTTGAAAGGACAGGTAAACAAAACCCATGTGTTAAAATTACATATTGAACAATGTTGTGATACAATATATAAACTCTATTTTTATGTTATGATTAATTCCGTTATAAGTTTTTTTTTTATTTTTCAAACACATGAAATGTATGAAAGTACCTTGAACAATTAGCTGTATCGTCATCTCATCCTGGCCGTAAGCATTGCTGGCGTAGCACGATAGGATACCTGTGTCATGGCGATACGTGTGCGAGATGCCCAACTCTGACACCATCCCATCATCCAACAACTGTTCTCTTATGCTGTACCTGACAACATATTTAGTATGGCTGGATTTTAATCTACTTCCTTGTTGAAAAGACTACAGGTAATAAGCTCATAAAAAAACTCCATGGTTTCAGCCCCCAATCGAGCCATACCGACTGAGCTGCTGCTGTTTTTTAACAAAGATAGTGCCAACTTATGTGGATAGAGGGTGTGTCATGTGATCAGCACAATGAACCCTACGGCCATGAATCTTAGTTTTATAGACCAAAGCTGTTACTGTTTCATTCAAGTAGCTTCTCATTTGTCCTTGAGAGACTAAGTTGTGCCCCATCCTGATCCATTGATTCACAGAGAATATGGAAGCGCCGGGGAGTAAACCATGGACATAAGCTCATAGAATATAATAATACAGGGCACCATCTTGTAGGCTCATTTATAAATTTTAAATTGTAGACATAATTTTGAAAATAGAATTTTATTTTTACACTAATTCCAACACCACTAATACATAAGAGGCTGCCATATTTATAACACTTTCAAATAAAACAGACATCAAAATAACACATTTTGCATACAATTTATTTAACAATTATCAAAACAAATATAACTATGTCAACAAATGTAGCCTACTATTGTCAAAATGAAGGCTAAATACTAATGTTTTACTCTTAAATATAGGAACAATACTAATGATTTTTATTTAATATATCTCTACAAGGAAAACCTCTTTTAACTTTATGAGGTAATTGTTTTATATTTGGAAGAAGGTACAGGAAAGGTGGATAGAAACATTTTAAAGGAACGAACTTAATATGATTTTTACAATGAAAAGAACACAATTCACACTTTACGTTTCTGCCATTGGACAAAAAGGTAATGGTTGCCTCTTGAAGAGATTCCAAATATAAACTTATAGTTTTTATTTGTTATTTATGTGGGAGAAGATATTGGAGGGGTGGCATGACAGAATTACATGGAGGAGGCTTGTTTGTAATCACACCCGGCCTGTTGGGGTGGAATATTGACAAATGAATTTATTTGCCCCTTTGATCCAAGGGTCCTTAGCAACTAAAACTAAAAGGGATAAGTAGGGTAACTTAGAGAAAAGGCACCTATATTAATGGGGGGAAAATCACATTTGAAAAACCATTTCTGTTGCAATGGGTCAATATTAAAACTTTGATCTCTTCAATGAATGGTGACTAAGCTCAATGAGAGTTCAACACTTTGAACTACTTGGCTAGCACTGCATATTTCTTGGACTTTTATCAAATTTTTAAAAATCAAATTGATTTTTGAAATTTAACCAATTTTAAAGTTGGTACCTGTCATTTTAAAACTTGATAAATATTTGATATGGACACAACTTGGTTTAATTTACAATCAGCTTAGTACAAGATACCCTGATTGTTGGAATAGGGTCTGAATCATTTATTTAAATATGAGCACTATTTTCTATACCTGATGTTTCATTACTATGCCAGACAAAGAATGTATCATATATCATATCAACACTCAATTAATTACAATCAAGCTTGTCATGGCCAGGTTAAATAGAATGATTAAACATTAAATGGTATCCTTAGAGTGTCTAAAACAATTGTCTCAAACTCAAATTAATCCCAAGACCAGATGCACAAAGGGAGTTTTGCAGGCCAAACATGTTTACTTAAATATATTTTATAATTTTGTTTTTCATAGCACGTTTTACTTCGTCTGGATTATGCACATTTTGATCATGCTATTGGTTGAGGGATGATGAAGATATAAATGAGTAAAAATGTAATCGCAATTTAACTGAAGGTAATATAGGAAATTATCTAGTGTAAATCATCATCTGTACTTCCTACTAAAATTCGAACTCTGACTTCACTGACACTGGCCAACTGGACTAGGGGCTGACGTTTAATCTACATGGCCACCGATTTAGGTTTATGCTAGCTATATGATGTTAGGTATTAAAAAGAAAAAATGTTTATTTAAACTATTTTAAAACTGATATCATCCTAGATGTTTATGTGGGTTAGCAAAATACTCGATCCAGTATCACCCCAATCAAGTATTTAAAATGGAAAAAATAAATAAACAAAAAAACTTATTTTATTAAATTGCCCACTTTCTAATACCAACATTGATTAAAAGTCATGAAAATTGGGCATTGATGTATTAATTAGAAAGTTAATCTAAAAATGTATATTAGTACTTTCTTATAGATTTATTATTATTATTATTATTATTATTATTAGCACTGTGTCTTTTTACCCATTCGGCCTGTACACACTTACGCTAATGTGTAATGGTAGGGTGATTGTGAGATGAAATGGAGGACCTACAGTTTAACGTGGAATCCGAATCAAGGCGGATGCCTGGCATTCCCCACATTCACAAGTTGTGATTAATACACGTCTTGTCAGAGGTGAAGGAAGGGTTTAGCAATCAGATAAATCTTTGCCGGGACCAAGGATTGAACCTCGGACCCCCAGAACAGAAGTTTGACACCTTAACCCTAGACCGCCAGGTCACATTATGGATTAGTGAATAGTTCCTTTTTATATAATCGATTAAATGAATTAAGATGGTAAATACAATTGTAATATTTTTGTTTCCACAATTGTGGTAACCTGAGTTTCCACTTTTCATGTAATGGGCCTCATATGAAAATTGGACTATAGTTCTTAGTGTTTTTTGTTATTCAAAATTATGTGCACACTAAAATTTAACTAGTATTTTTTTGTATGTTTATAATACTTAAGGCCGAATAGTAATATAAATGTATTGCATACAAAACAGGCCTCTCAGATGTGTTTTGTGGGCCACATCCAGCTCATGGACTGTTAGTGTGCGAGTTCTGGTCTAAAACGTGCTAATATTTATGTACGATCTTGTCTTTTAATTGAGTTCAAATAATGTGTGTTACCTCTGATCCATCTCTTCAGAAATGCGCTTCCCAGCAATCTTCCACATGATCTCAATGGGTGTGTCACCTAGGGATGTGCATTGCAGGTGTGCTTGCTCCCCTTTCTGTACCTGCATCTGTTTAGACTTCTGAGGGAAGTACGCAGGAGCTGAAATTGCAAGGTTACCACCTTACAAAATAAACAATGTAGACCTTTTTGTAGACACATTTAGCTAAGAGATCAGTGAAACTTGACCCGTTTTGATACACCTCACCTGATTTTATTTTACCATAGTTTTTGTCACCCTTATATTGGCCCTCCCAAAATTAGTACTCATAACTAATAATTTAAGGTGACCAAGATTTTAAATCACTAACATTTAAAGTACTTTTAAAATCATATTTCACCATACATAATTTTTCATAGAAATGATTAAATTAGTCAAATCAGCAAAAAATTTATGACTTGCAATTTTTTTAAACACTTGATTGATTCTGGAACGAAATTAAACTTATACTCTTTTTTTCACTCTCCTTTATTACAAAGTTTAACCTAATTTAACTTTTGATAATGATAAATGTAAATTTTCTATGTTAACATGGATAAAAAGTAAAGAACTAAGTTATCCCTATTAAGAACCATTTAACTAGAATGCACAAAGTTAATTGGTGGTTTCAGTCTTACCATTGACCTTGAGAAATATTACTTTGCTGACACCTGTGCCCACTTCATTCTTTGCTTCACACAAGTAGTAACCTTCACTATCTTTACTGATGTGTAGAAACTCTAATGAGCCATTGCGATAAAAGTTCACATTGGGCTCATACAGAAATTCTTTGTATTCTCCAGGATGTGTTCCTGTACACAAAATAAAATAAACATCAGTATTTATTAGGGATAAGTATAAGTATATATAGATATATTCTATTACTTTTCAAAAGATACTTAAAGGTTGTTCTATGCCTAACTACCTCGCAAATGTGTTTGATCTGCTATCCAAATAAAGTCGGTTTGCATAACTTGTTTAAAGCAACAATACATATTAAAGAAGTGACTGGAACCAAATCTGTTTTTAGTAACTTATCAGCTGTCTTGAAAGAGCAAAGCTAGGTAGCATAAATGGACTCTACCTACAGTCCAATTTTCATAAAAAACATTTGTTTTTGTGGTCAACATTAACAACATTTTATCATATTATTGTGTTATTTTATAGATACTGATAAAATATATTAAAAGTGACCGCTGCAGATCATATGACCTGATATATGAATACATGAAAGTTGGTTAGTTGCTAATGGCCAGCAAACTGTAGCTCTTTAATTTTTATTCTTGCATCCCATTTTTTTTTAGATCCATTATTGTTTCCAGCCTATGGCCTGGGTCAGTTTTTTAATTCAATCCATATATTTTCCACTACCGGCTTGCTAGGCCTGTCGTAGCTTCATATGCCTTATAATCCAACTTATGACTAGGACAGGCACAAAATCCAGTCCTCGGCCATTAATATTGATATAAATGAGGTACACTTCATTGTAACTATCACAAGACAATTTTGTTTGACATAAAATAACAACATTTTTGCAATAGTAGGTATGAATTGAATAAATACGTTTTAGGAATGCTTTACGGTATTTATTTTTATAATTACAACATATTTTGATTGTTGAACATTACTTTATGTCTTAGTATAGTTTAATAGTTAGATTGAGAAAGATGAATTTAGCAAATAAACATATCTTTTCCCTCTTTTCCTTGAAAAATTTCTCCCTTTGCAATTTCCTCATTGCTCCTACTTTCTGACAAATAAACTAACATTATTGTTTATTAGATATTAGACATTAATTTTGTCTAAGCTGTAAGACTTTTGAGGAATTATTTATGAATGAATTGAAGACAAGACTTAGAAGTGAAATAGTGTAATGTACCAACAGCCTTCCTCCACATGATACTGGGTACAGGATAACCATCTGCTTGGCAGTGTAATGTGACATCTTGACCCGATGCTACGCTCGCATCTGCCGCTTCTACTGTCCATCTTGGAGGAACTAGAACAAACAACATTTGTAAGTACCAAGGCTAGATAGCTGAGAAATCATTCTAATGTGCTTGCCTTTTCTCTATTACTGAATTTAGGTATTAATTTACCAATTATGGTAGAGGTTTTGCACCGACATCTTTTTTCTTTAAGGGGGTCGGGTGCACAAACATATAAATACAGAAGTAATAACGAAAAAGGATGTATATAGAAGTAATGCAATTT
>CABFOV010011491.1:0-13513 GCA_902141375.1 Timema poppense | reverse complement strand
ACGAGCTTGCTCATGGTTGTGGCCCAGAAATGGGTTGGACTCTGTGGGGAAGTAAGTTTAATTGCCGATGAGTGATGGCTTTGGCAGTGTGGTGAGGTCCAGGCACCTGGGCTTCTAGGCCTGTGGGCCTGGGCCTTGCCGTTCGGATGGTGAACAGTTTTAGAGCTCCGGTGCTAACCAGGACAGTTAGTAGTGCGTGGGCTAGAACATGGGTGCCTCAACTCTTACGTACGAGTAGTGTAGAATTACTTTCCCACGCGCAATGGGCGTAATTCCATTCCTCTATTCACGGAAAAGAGCGGAGATCAAAAGGTCGCTTCTGTGAGTGGAAGTAACTGGCTCCGGTTACCAGCCTGGATAGGTGGAAGGCACGTAGTTCTCCTGTGCCGGTCCAACCAGTGAGTGACTGAAGGGAAGGAGTTAATTCTCGCCTCCCTGGGTATCCGGATGATCCCACCCTTTGGAGTGTGGGGGTTGGAGCATTTTAGGTATCGACCTAGAAACTGCCCTGGGCCATGATGTTCAGGGGTGCTTGCCGCCGCTTATGTGCCGAGTCCATAGCACGATAATAATACTTTCCCCCCTTTCCCCCTATCTACCTCCCTCCTTCCCGTCTTTCGATTTACTCTCTGGGTCCACGTGATTAAACTTTATTACTATATATTGCCATGTTTTGTTGGTATTAGTAAGTATTAGCACTCATTATTTAACCATCTTCATCGAGGTAAGCGAGCCACTCTAGTTGATGTAATCTTTGCATTTTTTTCTTGATTAACTTTTGGACTTGATTGTTTAATCTTTCCAAAAATATCTGTTTGGGCGTTAAATAAATAGCGCTTCAAAATTTTAACTTTTAAGTTAGAATTTAATTAATGTGGCGAGTATGAAGCCATTTTTCATCCTTGACTATACTCTTTCAAGAAATTGGCTCTCGAAATTAAATTAATTTTCTGTTTCACCGCTTGGCTATTGTTTTTCTTAAATAAGGTTTGGCAAAGGTACTTGTCATGTTGTTTGCTAGAAAATTCCATCGTTTAATATGCTTACTAGTAAATTATTTACTTTGCACCCAGGTCACTAAACTAATAGCATTACATTTGTTAAAGAGCCACGTAATGGATAAGCTATTTGAAATAATGTTAGAGAAAGTTTTCGTTCAGTGAGAGGTAATTACTAAACGTTTGTATCTAAAATTATTCTCTATGCATTCAGGTCGCTAAACTAATATTTTAACCTTTGTAAAGAACCACTCAATGGCCAAATTATTTGAAATAATGTTCAATGAGAGGTCATTATTAAACATTAAAGTAATATGTTTATACCTTAAATTATTTACTTGGCTTTCAAAAAGTCGCTAAACTAGTAGCGTGCCAATTGTTAAAGAGGCACGCGTTAGCAAAATCAATTTCATTATTGTTAGCGATAATACCCATTTCGCGAAAGGCTATTATAATGTGGTCGGCTAGTCGAATTTGCTTGAATTATATTAGAGACTTTGCTTGTAGAGCTTTTCTGGCTCCGTCATTACTTAAAGTTGCTGTCTTCGTTCATGCTTGTTTCTGGTTAATTAGTATTGTTCCTTAACTCGATCCCTGGCATCTTGCCGAATAAACATACCTTTCTATCTCTTTTTAATCATTGTATTGTTATGTTTCTTATGTTGGAATAAAATCAACTCTTGTTATCCTTTGCCTATTATCTATCTTTGCGCAAAAAGGTGGGGGTGACACCGAACCTTTGGCTTTGTTATATTAAGTCCTTCAAACCTATATTATTTTGACTGATCTCCACACCATCTTCTAAAAACAATGGTTTCTAACACTGCAAGTATTTCCACCCCATTGAACAATTAAGAATAAATTAGCAATGTTGGGGAAGTAGGCATACACAGATTTAACACCTTAAAGATAGTAATGGAAAATTTCATAATGATATGGCAATCTGTGCCGCTAATGTACCCGTAATGGCTGATCAAATTATATTTGTATGCATGGTACATTGCTTTGCACATTCCTTAAATCTGACTACTGTGAGCACGCGCACACTGCTATAGAAAGGAATAAAACCACCAAACTTCCATAAATAGAATCTAAAAGGAAAGGCATTTTTATGATTTTTTCATAGATTCAAGATTCTCAATTGAACCTCTTGAGTATTGACCATTATAAATATTTAGAGTACAGCGTGCTGATATTTCGATTTAAAAAAAAATTAAACACTTAACCGAAGATAAGTTTAAACTTGACATTGACATAACAGATATTTCAATTTTATCTAGCTTTTCCGGCCTTTCTTCTAAGGGATTAGAAGGAGAAATGAGATTTCTAAAATATAACAAATATACGTATTGTTGTATATTTTCTGGACTGGTTTCAGACGATTATTGTGGAAAATGTATCTACGCAATTTATGGAGGCTACCAAAAACATTAGCGCGACTCCTGTCACTAGTATATCTTGTGAATGAACTTTCCTAAACTGATTTAGGTCAAGAGTAATCTTAGATCTACAATGATCTGGATAAGTTGATGCTTCTATTTAGTGAACAAACGCCTGAAACAAACTTTGACATTTATTTAATGATTGAAAAATTCAAAAGTTAGTTCCATTAGAACGTCGTTCGTGTCTTTGAACAATATATTTGATGATTAAATTGGTAAGAATGTCTTGTATAATTCAGCCATATTCCAAACTTGTAATGTAATCTATCTATAAAGTAATAAAATGAATCGGGTTGTTTTTGAATGAGCATTGCGCGATAATTACCACACGTAGAGGAGTGAAATTTTAGAAATTGCTAGCCCGCTTCTCCCCAAACAAGGAGCTATAATTTTAAAATTAGTTTAAAATGATCTAGCCTTACAAGCGAGCGGTGCATCGAATGTCTCGGTGCTGCGCCTCGTGAGTTCCTACCCTTCTAGAACCAGCTGTAGCCAGCCTGAGTCAGACAATATTGCGCCGCGGCCAACCAAGCCAAAAAGGTTTGGAAGGGGATCGTGACGGCCTCGTTGAGGTATAAATTTCCTGTCCTTTACAACTCATGGCAAATACATAGCTTTTCTCTCACCAACTTTTTAATTCATTTCCCTGACTTTTGCTATAGACTCAATAGGAATGAAGGTGCTTTGGGACGAGTATTTGACTATTACATCTCTGTTTCATTACCTTGCTTTACACTCACATCGCTTTTCTCCCACCACTCATCTACTCCATTCATGGGCTTAGGGAGAATTTAATTTTCGGAGGGGTTTCAAAGTGACTTACTACTCAATCCTAAAAAATAATATTGCTCTTTTATACAGTAGTGGTGGAACTTCATTTGTGTAAGATGAGAAGTAACAGTTAAAAAGAGAAAATTGGATGCTCCTAGAAACTGTTTATGTGGTCATCGTTTGGAGATTTATTTTGAAAATTGAATGCTTTTATAATCGGCACCAATCGGTATTTCTTTCAAACATCGGATGCCATAGAAGCCATTTAGAGTGGTATCCTCCTGAATTTTTTTTTATTGGTTCTATAGGTTATTTGAAATTTGATACAAGGCCATCTTTAAGTTTAATATTAAAAACCTCAGAAAATTTCAGGGAGGGGGAGAGCGGGTTTGAACCCACTAAACCATCACCTATGAGTCCATTTCCTTAACTGTGTTAAGAAAACGCAATTCTTTTTTGCCACAGGTTCAGTTTTGGTAACACCAACAGCCAGGTAAGTGGACCTGCTTCAGCAATGTGAGCGCAGAAAAGTACTAATAGAATGGTTTATAACAGGTGACCCGAACAAAATTATTATTTAAAGTTGAATTTTTGTGGTAATTCATGCTTAAACAAACACAAGTTCACATTTTTCAAGAGTGACAATATTTCTAAAAACAGCTAAAATTACAAAATTTTTGATTTTTCACTAAATTGAATAAACGTACACAAGTTATAATTTAAAAATAAACAAAATAAAATATTGAGGTATTATAATATACAATTATATCTCAAAATGGAATAAAATTAATTAAACTCAAAATATTCGAAATAATAAAAAAAATTGAGTTTTAGAAAATGTTGCAACTTCTAATGCTCAGCTGGAACAAAAATTTTGAAGTACTTACACACGCCTAGAAATTAGAATATTCAAACATGCAGAATTTTTCTTTAATAAGTAGACATTGGTTAGGTCATGGCCGATCAGAATTTTTGACAGTCGTTTGGTTTATTTTATTTATGATATTACGACAAGTCTGTGCGAAACCTCGAATCTAGATTTGAGTATTGCTAAGATTCGGATTTGATCTTTTAAGTCTTATCATTAAAGCTTTAGACTTGGGGTCGATTCAAAATTTTAGATTTGGATTCGATTGGTTAAGTTCCAAATTTGAATCTTTTTATACTAAAGAATAATTTCAACTTTCTATGGTATTATACAGCAAACCGTTATAAAAAAAGAGAGTAATTCATTTAGTTTATAACCTTTCATAAGTTAGTCATGAGGCTGTTTACTTGTCTAACATAAGCTTAAGTTTAAAATAATTTCAAAGACTCCTAAGGATATGTTATTTGATTTGAATTTGAAACATTTTCAAAATAAAATATTCGATTCGGATTAGAAAAAATTCTGAGCATGATATTTGATTTGGAATTGATTCAACCTGGTTTGCCAAGATTCAAATTCGACTAAAAATGGGAAATCATGGATTCACACAGGCTTAGTTATGACACATACATTTTTCAAGAGTGAAAATCCCCTTAATGGACAACTTTGAATACAGGATTCTTCTTTATAGCAGACAGTTTAAATTTCCCTGACAAAATAACCTCCCAAAAAGGAACATTGCTAAAGACACATATTTATGCATAACAAAATTTAAACAGAGGACACAAATTGAAATTGCCAGTCATTGTATTTTATTGTAGGAATGTCAGAAATGCCAATGTCTCATGATAAGTGAAGTGTGAGCCCCTGCAATAAAAATTTCTAAATTATCCTATGTAGTAAATGACTGGTACTTCAAGGCCATATCTCTCAGTGGAGTTTTTTCTAAAAGTTTGGCCTTTGCTCATGTGTATATAACCAGTACAAAAGGTTTACTGTTCACATTTCATTTGCGTATAGTTTAGTGTATTATGCCATCATGTTCACTAGCTATGTACAGTAATTATTCATTAGTAGGGGTGGATGGGAACTTTAACACTTGGGTAAATGTCTGGAATTTTTTAGGTGTGCAAAATCCTCCTTTTCAATTTTAAGCAAACTCTAATCAAAATTTTCTTGAGCCAAATTAAAGATAGTAAGTACTAATTTTGCTAAAAGGTTAGGAATTTGGATGGTTGACTTTGGAGAAAGTGAACCCACATTTGTGTAAAGTGGAAAATCCACTCTCAGTTAATCCAAAAAGATTTGAACCGTGATCTCTCCATTCACGGCAGTCTAGCTCAAGACGAAACTAGCGCATTAGCCAACTACACCAACGAGATGGGTAAAATATTTGTATTGCACAAATGTTTGTAATATTTCATTTTAATATGATTAATTAAATTATTACCACAACTTCCAAGTCAATTACTTAATTTTTTTTTATCCCTTATCAATATTAATTTTTAAAGTATACAACAGCTCAGATCATAAATGACCATAAAGTAAGCATATTAAAGTTCAATAATTTTATTGGCGAAGCTTCTTAATCATTGAAGCAAAGCCGAAGCTGACATTTGTTTCAAAGTAAAGTTTCTCACACCCCTAGCGCTTCTTTCTTCCCAGATGAGTTGGTGTAGTAAAGACCCTTTCTCACAATAAGGGTTTAGGCGGGAAATAAAGCCCCGATTGTTCCAGCAGACACTGGCTCAATCTATATTGTAGACAGTCATATCCTTTGTTCCGCAGCAAGCTTAGGGGCAGGGTGCAGAAATAAATAAGGGTGGTGGGGTTGGAGGGGAAAGTAGCTTGCCAAGGCCAGACAATTTATTAGCATCAATCTGTCTTGTCAGTGAACCAAACAAAGAGTACAGATCAGAGTGGTGTTAAAGTAATGGACCTATAAGGGGTCTCTTCTAAAGAACATTACTGGGGCTTTAAGCATAGAAGAGTTTTAAAATGTTTAAAACAGATGCATTCTAAGGGGTTTCAAATATATAGACAGGTAGCAAACAGAGGAAGGTAAAAAAGTGGTTTATTTTTTTGCACTCTTACAATAATTAAATAAAGAACACAATTTTCAAAAGAGATTAAACAATAAAAGTAATGTCCATTAAAAATGTATTAAACTTAACTATTCAAGTTGTATAATCCAATATTTGTTCAAAAGTTTAGTAATGATTCGATAAAAATGCTCTTTGGACACCTCAATGTTATTATTTAAATTAAGTTTATCCCTTTTAGTGCCACACACCAATGTGATAGGCTCTGCCTACTATCGCTAAAAGTGACAGGGCCGATAAGGTCGGCTCTTTAGATTTGCACTAGTCCTCACTTTACCTGGTAGTGTTATACCATATATCATTGGAAAGAGAACATTTTCCTTTACTGTTTTGTATAAAGCTGGCAACAAAAATCAACCGTAAATAGTAGTTATTGGAACTTGAAGTTTAGTACACATTTACAATGATAGTCACAGACTCAATGTGCCAAGTGCAACGCCGGTTTACATACAAGCTGCATGGAAAAACATAAAGTGTGGCTCGTATTCATACTGATGTAAATAGTTTTCAAATGTACAGGTTAAATTTTTCTGAGTTTGGAAAAATATACTATTTAGATTTTCATGTTATGCGAATGAAAAGATTTCTTGACCAATGTAAGCCTAAGTAAATAGGCGTAATAACTTTATAAATTCATATAATATGTAAAAAAAATTTATGAAATTATTGATTACAAAAGGTTTTTTGAAAAATGCATTCATTATAAGTAGGCCTAAACATTTATTCATGAGGTATGCAATATAATAAACCTTGCTGTAAGGTAAGCAATAACGGCCCAAAAATATTTAATGTAGGATATCAAATAAAAATTCCTGTAATTCCTATTATAATAATATATATTCAAAACTTTATTTTCTTGTATAAAAATAAAGGCACTACAACAAAATAATGCTGAAATGTATACACATAATACATTAAAACAATATAATTTATAAATTTTAAATTTAAATACCTTTTTAATTTATTTTATAAATTGAATTGTTTTAATTTATTATTATCAAGGAACAGTACATGCAGATTAAAATGATAGAAAATTCAAAATAATCGCTTCATAAATAAAGGTTTGGTGAATTTTCTGGAAACCCTCACAAAAATGAGGATATAACTGTGGCATTTATCACACAAAACCTAACAAACCTCCGGCACTCTTCATGCACGAATTCTGGAATAAGCATGGCACCAAAAGAATTAATAATGCCCAAGCTTTTACAAGTCTTGCAATATTAGTTTAAAAATCAATACATATATATTTAATCTAAAATTCCGATCTTGATATTATCTGTCATTTTCCGTCCCGGTATAGAAATGTAATTCATGTCCATTCTTATTCATTAGCCATAATTATCCTAGATTCCAATAAGAAAACAAAAGTTTCAATTAAGTTAAATGTAGGGGTAAATAAATGTCAAAAATATTTTTGAATATTAAGGAAAAGGGACTAAAACTTTGATTAGGTTGCAATTATATGTATAGTATAGTTATTTAAAATTGTATTATCTTATAAAAAACCAAACAAATAAATTATGCGTGCTAATTTTTTTTTTAATGTTAAATCTTTCAAATAAAAACTAAATAATATTTTGTCCAACAAGTGTTGAAAAAGGTTTTTGATGTAATGTGAATTAAAAAAGCTAGGCCTAATGCAACTACTATAATTGGGTATTTTTAATTACGGCCTAGGTATTTTTTGTTCAAATATAAATAACTTCTTAAAAATAGATTTTAATATTGATTAAAAGGTTAAGAAACTCTAGGGTGTGAATTCGAATTAATACTTACACAATAAAACATCAAAATATTCAAACCAAACTGAATAAACAAAAGTGAGCTACAGACTTGTACATAATAACAAAAACATTTCTCAACTGAACCAATGCACCCGGTTATTTCTTACGTTTTAATTACTAAAGCTCTTATTAAAAAAAAGCCCTGCTACACTCCAAAAATATTAGTCTACCCAACTATTATTATTTAGGGTACAAAATCAAATGAATGCCATCCCAAATATATTAGCGTAATGGACTTGTCTTTAAGCAATTAAGTGTGGTGAATGTGTATTTCCTGTATAATTTGATATTAAAAAGCCACAGTTTATTATTTTGCGCTAAAAATATGTTTTCTTGCCTTAAATCTGTTTGGGGATCAAATTTCTCTCAATGGTTTTGTTATTTAATGGTACTCGGTATGTGTTGTAAGGTACTTAATAAAAGCACCTTAAATTTTGGGTATCTAGCTACTTAATAAAATATAAGGTTTATTTAAATGTTATAAATTAATATTTTTAATGAGAATTAAATACAAACACGATATCGATAGAAGGTCCCTAACTAACTTTTTAGTATTTTTCCCCGAAAAATATATTTTCACGCCCGAGTTCAGGAACAACCAATTTCCCAAAGTTTGGGATCCCTAAAAGTATTTATAAACATAACCAAAAATTATAGTAAAAACCTTAAATATGCTGTAGCCATTATGTGAGAAGGGGTAGTAATCTGGCTAAATTCCAATTGTGCTGTAATCAGCTGATGAGATCCGAATTCAGCATCAGACCAGCCCTAAATAGAATGCATATAAAAATAGTTTTAAAAGTATGCACTTAACACCAGCAAATATAATTAAGGTGGAGATGGGTCAAATCCATTAGAGCTATTTGATAAAATTTTAATCTTTATTTTAGCTATGAATATTAATCCAAATAATATAATACATGATAAAACATAAGAATTCAATTCATTCTCGAATATTGAAAATGTCTTGTAGGATTCAATGGTTCCATCCTGGAATAAAACAAGTCCTTGTAATAGTTGAGTATGCATCAGGGCTCTTGTAAAATTGTGTAACCTTTTGACAGTGGTGTAACTAGGGTGAGGAAGGTGGGGCACATGCCCTGGACGTTAAATTCATCATCAATAGCAACAATACAAGTGGTTTTTTTACACACAAAAATAAGTATTTTGTTATGAATATTTTGTAACCACCAATCATATTTATAACAAGTAGCCACTTTAAGTACCAATATAAAAGTTCATACAAATTTTAAACAGTTTTCAAGAGGCACCATATTTTTATTTGCCCAGGGATCCATCAAGCCTAACAATTTATACCTCTGCCTATAGATACAAGTAGATTGAGATAACATGTAATAAATAATATAGATTATGTTACCCTATGAGCCACACATAAGGCAATCATCTTTGTTCTGGAGGGAGCAGGCAATAGCGTTCATATTATAAGCCTCACTGTTACCATTACTTGCAACAATGATCGAGGTAGCGCCGTTGCTTTTGCTGTTCGGAGTCATAGAGGTGGATACCGTCTTGGTAGACTTGCTGTCATCCAAAGTAAATTGAATGGGATCAGCTGCTGGCTTTGTCCGCAGATAATACATCCCCGTTTTTAGGCCCAATTTCCAACCGTAGAAATGCATAGATGTGAGCTTGCCAAAATTTGGCTCAGCAATGTGGATGTTGAGCGACTGGCTTTGATCAATGAATGCACCACGATCTGCGGCCATCTGAAGTATCGCCTTCTGAGAAATCTCCCAAACGGTCTTATACAAAGCCTTTATGTCCTCCGGGATTCTGTCTATGTTTTGGATGGACCCTTTGTTTTTCAGTATTGTGTTTTTCATTTCACTGTCCCACAAACCTAGCTCGGTGAGATCCCTTAAGAGGTGATGGTTCACGACTTGGAACTCTCCTGATAGTACCCGTCGAGTGTAGATATTCGTGGTGTACGGCTCAAAGGATTCATTGTTTCCGAGTATCTGTGCAGTAGAAGCTGTAGGCATAGGTGCAAGAAGAAGAGAGTTTCTCACACCATGTGCAGCAATTTTTTGTTTTAGAGCCGCCCAATCCCACAAAGAAGTAGGAGTCACATCCCACATGTCGTACTGAAGAATACCCTTACTAACTGGACATCCTTCATACGTCTCGTACGGCCCTAGGGTCTCTGCAAGCTCACAACTAGCCTCCAATGCCCCGTAGTAAATTGTTTCAAAAATTTGAGCATTCAATTTGCGTGAACCCTCACTGTCGAAAGGAAGCCGCATTAGGATGAAGGCATCGGCTAGACCTTGGATTCCGATGCCAATGGGTCGGTGCCTCATGTTGGAGAGTTTGGCTTCAGCAACTGGATAGTAATTGGCATCTATGATCTTGTTCAGATTCCTCGTCACTAGTTTGGATACGTTCTTAAGCTTGACAAAATCGTAAGAGTTGTCCAAATTAACAAACATGTTCACGGCAATCGAGGCCAAGTTACACACAGCAATCTCATCAGGTGAGCTATATTCCACAATCTCTGTGCATAGATTGCTACACTTGATCGTTCCAAGATTCTGCTGGTTGGACTTCCTGTTACATGCGTCCTTATAAAGCATGTAGGGTGTCCCCGTTTCTACCTGGGACTCGATGATAGCATGCCAAAGCTGCTGTGCCTTAACTTGTTTTACATACCTGCCTTCAGACTCATACCTGTAACATTTTAAAAACTGTTAGTCTCCTAAATCTTATATTCTAAATGTAGATTTGATTTATGTTACCTGTAACATTTTAAAAACCGTTAGTCTCCTAAATCTTATATTCTAAATGTAGATTTGATTTATGGCAAACATAGTTTTGTTATGCTTATAATTCAAATCTTAATGAAAATGTGAAAGTAAACAACTTTGATAAAAATCATATTTCCTAAGGTTGTAAGGGTGTATTGTTCATGATTAGCAGTTCCTGCTAGTTAAGGTTCACATGATTCAATAACTTGAAAAAAATGAGAGTAAAAAAATATTATACTACATACTACTTAGTAAACTAAAGCTAAATTATATTTAAACCATTGAATGTGTTTTGAGACCTTTAGCAGTGAATGATATTATGGTGCCATATTAATGTAAATAATAGGGATGAGTGGATTCCACTTTCTTGATTTGAAAAGCAATATCAAAGTAAAAAAAAATAATTATAAATTATATTGCAAAAATATTAACGTGTTTCTGCTTAAGCTTATAATTTATAAATAATTAAAAAAATTAGTGTTCACAATATGTATGTCATGTTATACATATTTGGAAGAAGGTATAGGTGGATATTAAGCATGTAAAAAAGGGAACAAACACATTATTTTTACAATGAAAAGAAGAACAAAGATCACACTTTACAATGCTACCACAGGAGAAAGGGGTTATGGCTCCTCTTGAAGAAATTCATCATTAATCCTCAATCCCCCGACCTAGGTTTCACTCTAATACGACTCATCAGGAGAGTGTGTGAAATGCGCAACGCAACTTCCCACTTAAAATTTTTATTTATTATTTTATACAAAGATAGAGAGAGAATAACAAATTTAACAAAAATATGCACTTTATCTGTGAATATTTTTATCTTGTAAGTATCTGTATTAGAGATGTCATGATACCTGTGTTTCCCCATTCCGATTCTTGATTTTTAAGTTCAACCTAGATTTTTCAATACTTGATTCCAATCATAAACACTTTTTCTTTCATTTTTTTCCAAGCATCCAACCCCATATAAAAAATATGTAGGTATTTAACTTCCTAACATACCAAAATCTAAAAAAAAATGAAAATATCAATTCAACAAAAAAAAATCAACTTTACTAAGTATTAGATCATATAACCAAAATAATTAGGAACTCTAGGTCTATTAATCACACTAAACTGTTGGATAATGTGTTTGTTGTATTAATGTATTAAGACTATTTTCCGACAGCTCGAGCCTTCAAACTATATGTTAAGGGGTTGGTACGCAAAAATCTCTAAACATAGGTCACATTTTTATACATAAAATAGTAAATAATAAATGATCTAATAGTCATCCTGGTCACAAGAATACAGAGACCCTAATGCCACTAAAATCATAATTATTGAAGGTCATTTATAGCTAACAATTGAGTCAAAACTAGGCATAGCTAAGTCCTATGTTGTTGGTGCTTGAAAGGCTAGGTTCTGCTAGTTTTAAATACTTTGAAATAATAAAAAAGATAACTATTGCATATAATAATAATTTACAATCACAATAACGTAACCTTACCTTTAATTCGTAGGCTAGTAATCAATTAAACTTTATAATAGTGCTAGGAAAAAATTATGTCATAATATATTACAATTTAAAGGTAGAAACAAATAGGAGTGTGTGAAGGCAACTTTTTAAATGCGAAGTGAAGCTTGTGAAGAAAAGTCGACGTGGGAGGCCTGTATTGATAATTAATGCACACAGGTGTACTGATACTTAGTAAATTCTCAATAAAGTTTTAACATTTATTTACAATGTGGAGTTGATAAAATTATTTTGCAAACTTTACATATGCATGTCTTTTTATCTGCATTTCTATGATTCTATGATAATAATTATAAATTAAATTCCGCTTCCGTTTCCCACTTTCCGTATCTGCCATTTTGGATATTAAAGAAAACGTGAAGAAGCTACGAAAAACTTATGTGACAAAATGAACTTGTAAATTTGTTACAGATAATTTTGAACTGATAGAATATTATGGACTAAACATTAGACACGATCTGGGATGATAGCACAACTAAAGCGCTTTCTCTGCTTCATACCAGTGACCATATTATTTCTTTATGTGTATTTTTATATTTTACAAAATAATGTAGTCGAGAGTGAATATAATATATTAATATTTACTTACCCACTTTTGATCTGTGCTTATGTTATGGTAGTTGTATTATTATTATTATTGGCACCACGTATTACTACCCCTTCGGGTTATACGCTAAAGTGTAATGGTAGGGTGATTGTGAGATGAAATAAAGGACCTACAGTTTAACGTAGAATCCGAACCAAAGTGAAGGCCTGACATTCCCCACATTCACAAAGTAGTTAAATTACCAGTCAATCTTAAAATTCTGTTTAGTAAAGGTTTTAAAACTATCAAATATTGAAATATGTAATATTTAGTAAGATAAAATTAAATTGTTTAATAATTTATCGAAGTTTTACTCTTCCTTCAAATTTTTTCGAATATGTGAAGGTTATTGTAGATGTCAAAGTAAAAGGCGAAGGAGATTTGACCTTCGACTTTTGGAAGCTTTGCACACCATTAGAATTTTTTTTTTCCAAATAGGACTAAAATCTTTTATCTAGAGATGGGCCACTCGATTCTTCGAATCCACCGAATCCTGACAAGTATTCGAGATTCGAAGATTCGGTGTTTTACTGGATTAGATGATCGAATCCTTCACCTCATAAACAAAGCATCATATGTTGAATTCAAAGATTACTTAGTTAGGCCTACTTGAAAAGCACAACTTAATCCGTAATATTTATTTTGTCGGACAAAAGAGATAAACATTAATAC